>JAVSCE010020453.1:0-66798 GCA_032199065.1 Smutsia gigantea
ATCTAGCAATCTAGTCTCATCCTCTCTGTTCACACTGCCAATACCTTAGTATAACCCACTATCACTTCTCAATTGCAACTTCTATTAAGCCTCCCAGTCTCTAGTCTTCCACCCAACCCTGGAGCTAAAAATTCTTCAATGGTTTGCTGTCTCTCTGGCTTTTGTATATACTTTTTCTCCTATCTTTCTCTCTCTTCATGGCCAACCTAACTTCTAATTATTATTTTAGTTTCTGTTTGTTGTACTCAAATATTTCACAGGCGAGGTTAACTGTTCCTCTTGTGTGTGGAATATCACCCTATGCTTAACCTTCTTCTATCTCTTACCACCCACAATTAAAGTTTCTCTGTGTCTCCAATTAAAACTATATAAACTTTTTAAGGACAAGCTTTATCTTCATCTCCATATATTCCCAGAATCTACCACAGTCTCTGATATA
This sequence comes from Smutsia gigantea, assembly GCA_032199065.1. Taxonomy (NCBI): domain Eukaryota; kingdom Metazoa; phylum Chordata; class Mammalia; order Pholidota; family Manidae; genus Smutsia; species Smutsia gigantea. The sequence continues at coordinate 440 of JAVSCE010020453.1, forward strand.
TGGCAGAAGATCAATGCATAATTATTCAATGAACGCAAGAAAAAAATCTCACTTATTCTTGAATGATCCACCTAAAATAAGATTTATGCCATTTTGCAGACCAAAAAAACCCCCACAAATTTACATTTGTGACTCCAGGAACATTACTCCACCCTATTACTTTTAGAAAGAATGTCCAAAGTATATGATAAATGTTCTATCATAAAAATAATTTTTTTCATTTTAAACTTGTGTTTTGAGTAACTTACAAACCTATCACCTATGACTATAAAAGAGGTCATAAAAAGGATAAGAGAAAAATTGCCAAATGGTGAAAAAATTTACAATTAAGTTATCAAAAGTGTTGCAAGTTTTATTAGGGTAACTATCTTGGTTTGCTTAGGGACACATGATTTTCAGCATTAAACTGGGAAAGTCTCAGGCAAACCAGAGGAAGCTGGTCACTCCAATTTTCATACTAATACAAATACTTGTATTTATTATACAAAACACGTTCAGATTAAATTTTTTGTAGTTTAACAATAAAAAATGAAAGAGTATATTCTGGACATGCACTGTAATGTTTTTTGAGTCATGCAGACTTGTATTCCAATCTCAGTTCCACATCATTTTTTTTCGATTTTCCTTTCTTTTATTGAAGCATAGTTAATACTGGTTTCAGGTATTCAACAAAGTGATTTGACAGTTACCTACATTACTAAAATGCTCACCCCAATAAGTGTTATTGTTGACATACAATGATATTACAATATTATTAACTATATTCGTATGCTGCACGTTCATTCCATGTCTAATTTATACCATAATTTGGATTTTGTGTCTCTATCCCCTTCACCTATTTCACCTACCTCCCCACTTCCCTCCCCCATGGAAACCACCAATATCTTCTCTGTATCTATAAATCTATTTCTATTTTGTTTCTTTGTTTTAGGTTTCACACATAAGTGAAATAATTCAGTATTTGTCTTTCTCTACCTAGTTTATTTCACTTAGCATAATACCTTCTAGGTACATCCATGCTGTTGCAAATGACAAGATTTCATTCTATTTTATGGCTGAGTAATGGTCTGTTGTATATACATACCACTTCTTTATCCTTTCATCTATTGATGGGCTTTTTGGTTGCTTCCATATCTTTGCTATTGTAGATGATGCAGCAATAAATGTAGGAGCACATGAATCAGTGACTTTGGTTTCTTCGGGCATACACACAGAAGTGGAATTACTGGCTCATATTGTATTTCTATTTTTAGTTTTTTGAGGAAACTCCATACTGCTTTTTATAATAGCTGGACCAATTTACATTCCCACCAACAGGGCAGGAGGGCTACCTGTCTCCACAACCTCATCATCACTTGTTATTTCTTGTCTTTTGGATAGTGGCCATTCTAATTGGTGTAAGGGTATCTTTTGTAATTTTGATTTGCCTTTCCCTGATGATTAGCAATGTGCAGCACCTTTTCATGTGCCTGTCAGCCATCTGTATTTCTTTTTTAGAAAAATGTCTGCTCAGGTCCTCTGCTCATTTTTTAATTGGGTTATTTGCATTTTTGGTGTTGAGTTGTATGAGTTCTTCATATATTTTGGATGTTAGCCCCTTCTCAGATATATCATATCATTTTCAAATATATTCTTCCATATGGTAGATTGTCTTTTAGTTTTTGTTGAGGGTTTTCTTTTGCTGTACAGAAGCTTTTTAGTACAATATAGTCCCACTTTTTCATTTTTGCTTTTGTTTCCCTTGCCCGGGGAGATGTATACAGAAAAAAAGTGCTAATGTTCAATAGATTTCAGTCTGTTTTCTTCAGATTTTATGGTTTCATGTCTTACATTTAGATCTTGAATATATTTAGAGTTTACCTTTGTGTATGGTATAAGACAAGTGATCCAGTTTAATTCTCTTGCATGTAGCTGTCCAGTTTTCCCAACACCATTTAATGAAAAAACTGTCACTTCCCCATTGTACATTCTTGCTTCCTTTCTCATATATCAATTGACCATATATGTGTAGGTTTATTTCTGGGTTCTTTATTCTGTCTCATTGATCCATGTATCTATTCTTATACCAGTAACATACTTTTTTTAAAATAATTTATTTTGGTATCATTAATCTACAATTACATGTGCCATATTATGGTGATTAAACTACCCCCTTCATCAGGTCCCCCCCACCAACCCCATTACAGTCACTGTCCATCAGCATAGTGAGATGCTATAGAATCACTACTTGTCTTCTCTGAGTTGTATAGCCCTCACCGTGCCCCCCCAACATTACATCTGCTAATCATAATGCTCTTTTTTCCCCCTTGTCCCTCCCTTCCCACCCATCCTCCCCATTCCCTTTCTCTTTGGTAACTATTAGTCCGTTCTTGGGTTCTGTGAGTCTGCTGCTGTTTTGTTCCTTCAGTTTTTTCCTTTGTTCTTATACTCCACATATGAGTGAAATCATTTGATACTTGTCTTTTTCAGCTTGACTTATTTCACTGAGCATAATACTCTCTAGCTCCATCCATGTTGTTGCAAATGGTAGGATTTGTTTTCTTCTTAAGGCTGTATAATATTCCATTGTGTATATGTATCACATCTTCTTTATCCATTCATCTACTGATGGACCAGTAACATACTGATTTAATCACTGTAGCTTTGTAGTATAGCTTGAAATCAGGAAGTGTGACACCCCCAGCTTTCTTCTTCTTTTCCCAAGATTGCTTTGGCTATATGGGGTCTCTTGTAGTTTGATACAAATTTTAAGATTATTTGCTCTTGTTCAGTGAAAAATGCCAATGGTATTTTGACAGTGATTGTACTGAATCTGTAAATTATTTTGGGAAGGATGGGTGTTTGACAATATTAATTCTTCCTATCCATAAATATGGCATAGATACTCATTTATTTGTGTCTTCTTCAATTTCTTTCATCACTGTCTTATAGTTCTCAGAGTACAGGTCTTTCACCTTCTTGGTTAGGTTTATTCCTATGTGTTTTATTCTTTTCGATGTAACCACAAATGAAATTGTTTTCCTGATTTCTGTTTCTGCTAGTTTATTATTAGCATAGAGAAATCTAACACATTTCTGTATATTGATTTTATATCCTGCAACTTTACTGAATTCACTTATTAGCTCTAATAGATTTTGGGTGGAGTCTTTAGGGTTTTCTATATATATATATAGTATCATGTCATCTGCAAAAAGACAGTTTTACTTCTTCCATACCAATTTAGACGTCTTTATTTCTTTTTCTTGTCTGACTGCTGTTGCTAGCTCTTCCAGTACTATGTTGAATAAAAGTGGTGAGAGTAGGCATCCTTGTCTTGTTCCTAATCTTAAAATAAAAGCTTTAGCTTTTCGCTATTCATATTATGTTGGCTGTGGGCTTGTTGTATATGGCCTTTATTATGTTGGGGTATGTTCCCTCTGTACCCACTTTCCGGAGAATTTTTATCATAATGGATTTTGAAATATATCAAATGTTTTTTATGCATCTGTTGTGATGTTGTGCTGCATATGGTTTTTATCCTTCCTTTTGTTAATGCAGTGTATAATGTTAATTGATTGGAGGATACTGAACCATCCTTGCATCCCTGGAATAAATCCCAGTTGGTGGTAATGAATGACTCTTTTGATGGACTTTTGAATTTGGTTTGCTAATATTTTGTTTTATATTTTTGCATCTATGTTCATCAGGGGTATTGGTCTGTAATCTTTTCTGTAGTCTTTCTTTGGTTTTGGTATTAAGAGGAATGCTGGCCTCATAGAATGAGTTTACAAGTATTCTTTCCTCTTCTATTTTTTGGACTACTTTAAGAAGGAAGGATAGGCATTAGCTGTTCTTTAAATGTTTCGTAGAATTGACCTGTGAAGCCATCTGACTCTGAACTTTAGTTTGTTGGGAGTTTTCTGATTACCAACTCAATTTCATTACTGGTAAATGGTCTGCCAGATTTTCTTTTTCTTCTTGGGTCAGTCCTGGAAGACTGTATGTTTATAGGAATGTATCCATTTCTTCTAGATTATCTAATTTATTGGCATGTAATTCCTAATAGAATTCTCTTATAAATTCTTTGAATGTCTGTGGTGTCAACTGAAACATCTCCTTTTTCATTTCTGATTTTGTGTCCACTCCTTTTTTACTTAATAAGTCTGACTAAGGTGTTTGTCTATTTTATCTTCTCAAAGAACCAGCTCTTGGTTTCACTGATTTTTTCTATTGTTTTCTTAGTCTCTATTTCATTTATTTGTTATTATTATTAATATGTGCCTCCTACTAACTTTGGACTCTGTTTCCTTTTCTAGTTCCTTCAGTTGTAAGGGGAGAGATTAAGACTGTTCTTGTTTCTTGAGGTAGGCCTATATTGCTGTGAACTTCACTGTTAGAAGCACTTTTGCTGCATCCTACATATTTGAATAATTGTGCTTCTGTTTTCATTTGTTTCCATGTATTGTATTTCCTCTTTTCTGTTCACTGATCCATTATTTAGAAACATGTTATTTAGCCTCCATGTGTTTGTGGTTTTTCCAGTTTTTCTCTTGTGATTGATTTTGTTTCATATCATTGTGGTCCAAAAAAGATGTTTGACATAATTTAAATTTTCTTAAATTTATTGAGACCTGTTTTGTACCCTAATATGTATCTATCCTGGAGAACATTCTATATGCACTTGAGAAAAATGTGTAGTCTGTTGATATGGTGTGAAATGTTCTGTACATTACCTATTAAGACCCTCTAGTCCAATGTTGTTATTCAGTGCCACTGTTTCCTTACTGATTCTTTTTCTGTCTGGATGATCTATCCATTGATGTAAGTGGGGTATTAATGTCTCCTACTATTATTGTGTTACTATCAAGTTCTCCCTTTAGGTTGTTATTTACTTCATACGTTTAGGTACCACTATGTTAGGTGGATATTTACGTTTGTTATATCCTCTTGTTGGATTCATCACATATTATGAAAAGTCCTTTTCTCTTTGTTATTTTCTTTGTTTTGAAATCTTTTTTTCTGATATAAGAATTGCTACTGGTTTTTCTTCTCACTTCTGTTTGCGTGGAGTATCTTTTTCCATCCCTTCACTTTTAAACTATATGTATCTTTAGGTCTGAAGTGAGTCTCTTGTAGGCAGCATACAGGTGAGTCTTGTTTCTTTATTCATTCAGCCACCCTATGTCTTTTGATTAGTGCATTTAGTCTGTTTACATTTAGAGTAATTATTGATATGTATGTACTTATTGCTATTTTGTTAATTGTTTTCTGGTTGTTTTTGTAGTTCTTTGCTGTTCCTTTCTTCCTCTCTTCCCTTCTACCATGTCTTTATTATAGGAAAGTTACCTGGCCTCTTTGAGCATTAAAAGACACAAGCACTTCTCCTCAGTGATAGACATCTTTCATAAATTCTAGAACATGTATTTTTAATGCAGGAACACATGCCCAAGTTAATCTCCACTTCTTAAATGCCAGCGAGTATTAAAATCCTTACCTGTGTTACTTCTTCTACACCAGTCATCTGGTACTTCCTCATCCTTTCAAATACTGAATGATCTGCACAACCCCCCTGTGGGCCATATTTATGGGGATAGTCTGAAATGCACAGAAAAAATGTCACTACTGTTTACATATTTAGATATTACCAATTATCTTATAAATAAAAAATTACCTGTGATAATTAATGAAAGCCCATAAATGCTTACTGAGCACCTATGGGGAAGACATTACACTAGCCATTCTCACGTTAAAACCTAGCAGGTTCCTAAGGTCTCCTTCAATAAAACATCAGTGGTCTCTAGATTTTTGTCATATGGATGATTTGCGAATTCTAAAAAAGGACAATAATCATTCTGTATTCTGGGTTTAACTTTCCCAACCTTTCCCACTTTAGATATATAAAGCATCTTAATACAGTAATTCATTCCATTTTGTAATTTATAACTTTCCCTCCAAACACATTAAATTTCCTGTGCTGCATGCAAGTGTACAAAGCTACCTCAATTTGAGATACAGCTAATATAATACTCTATTTGGCTTTAATTCCTTCAGTGAATACCAGATCCCTAACCTCAAGGATTAGTGATTTAAAAACATGCACCATGGTATGGTAATAGCAGACTGAGTTTAAATTTTTTCAATGTATAATTCAAATGAATGCTTTGTAAACCAGTAATAATTTTATCATTTACTTTCCCTTTATAATTAAACAATGATTAATTTAGCCCTAACTGAATTGGTTCTATTTCCAGAACTAAGAGAACTAAACTGTTAAGCTTAGTTTAGACATTTAAAAGTTTTTCCACTTTCTCAAAGTTCATGTTTCTCCTTGTTAAAGTTCTCCTCAGTTTATGAGCATATTTTATAATTCAATCTACTGGCCATAATTAAGAGAAATGTCAAAATAAAAACAAAGACACAGGTGAGAGGAGAAGCACTAAAATATTCTTAAGTAGCTTATGATATGATATACAGAATCATAATTAGAAATGCTTTAGGTAGTTTTTTGGGAAAATTAGAATCTAAAGTAGATACCAGTGACCTGTTTTATTGGAAATACTAACTAAACACTACATATATATCTAAACTGGCAGGTAGAAGTAGGGTAATGCAAAACCTACCTAAACTGATATTGACAACTCTGATTTAAACTTTTGACTTTATCAGAGGACAAGATTGCAAAGGTGTATAATTACAATGAACAAATATGAAATGACAGACTTAAAAGTTACCATTTTACAATCCCACATGTATAAATTGATTTAGGTAAGGCTCACCATGGGTATTAAAACCACTGGTTAAACAGGTGAGAAACAGAATATCCATGGTCTCTGAAAGTATCACCCTACAGATTACTTATTTATTATAAAAGAAAAAGGTATATTTGCATCAAAGAGCTATAGTGATCACCACTACATTTACCAAGTGATCAAAATAAACCTTACCAATAGTAGAATGATATTACATACCTCCCAATGTGATGCCATAAGAAATGCCCAGCTTCACCTATACAGTATTATTTCCCAAATATCACAGCTGAATCTAATTATGAATAGACAATCAGACATACTGAGAATGTAGGGCATTCTATAAGTCACTGACCTAGACATGTGAAAAATGTCAATTTCATTAAAAAAACAGAAAAGTCGACTTCTGGGAAGATGGCGGCGTGAGGAGGGCGGCAGAAATCTCCCAACACTATATTTATCTATGAAAATATAGCAAATACAACTATTCCTAAAAGAGAGACCAGAATATACAGGAAAGCGCACAGCGTGCAGCTAAACCCAAGAGGAATAGACACCACAAGAAGCGGGAAAGATAAGGGAGCCGTGAACCGGCGGGACCCGAGCACTCCCCCACTTCAGCGCACCAGCGGGAGGAGAGGATTCAGAGCTGGGAGGGAGTGGAAGTACCCCCTGCGAAATAACCAGCCCTGGTGATCTGTGCAGGGAGCGCTGACACACATCGCACGGTGGAGCAGAGACTGGAGAGACAGGGTGCAGGATCTGACTGGGGAACTCGCCAGGGTGCTTGCAGCTGGCTCCGGGGAAGGAAGAAAAAAAAAAAAAGAAAAGCAGGCACTTTCTTCAGCAGGCTTAAAGAGGCAGGAGCCCAGCAGAGTAGCTGGATCGCCCCGGCACACTCAGCTCAGCAGGCTGAGAGTCCTGGGGCATTTCACACCCCGGCGAGAGCTATAAAGGGTCCTGCGGAGCGGCGTGGCCACGGCTGTGGAATAGTGGGGCAACAGTACCACCTACAGCATCCCCACAGAATCTACTCCCGATGGGCGATTTTTTTTTGTTATTTTGTTTACTTTTTGTTTTGTTTTTCTGCTTGGATGTTTTTTCTTTTCCTTCTTTTTTTTTTTCTCTTTTTAAAGTCTTAAAGAGCCCACATGACATACGTGACAACTACCAGAGACCACTTCTATAGCCATGAAAAGGCAGAGGATTATGGTCCAGACTAAAATCAACCAGACATCACCAGAGAGGGAGCCTGAAGGGATGGAAATGCATAGTCTTCCTAAAAAAGAATTCAGAATAAAAGTCATAACCATGATGACGGATCTACAGAGAAATGTGCAAGAGCTGAGGGAGGAAGTGAGGGAAGTGAGGAAAGACAATGCAGAAATCAGACAAGCGATCGACGGGCTTAACAGCAGAATGGATGTGATGCAAGAGACTATAATGGAATAGAAATCAGAGAACAGGAATACAGAGAAGCTGAGGCAGAGAGAGATAAAAGGATCTCTAGGAATGAAAGAACATTAAGACAACTGCGTGACCAATCCAAACGGAACAATATTCGCATCATAGGAGTACCAGAGGAAGAAGAGAGAGAAAAAGGGATAGAAAGTGTCTCTGAAGAAATAATTGCTGAAAACTTCCCAACTCTAGGGAAGGAAATAGTCTCTCAGACCATGTAAGTCCACAGATCTCCCAACACAAGGGACCCAAGGAGGACAACACCAAGACATATAATAATTAAAATGGCAAAGATCAAAGACAAGGACAGAGTATTAAAGGCAACCAGAGAGAGAAAAAAGATAACTTACAAAGGAAAACCCATCAGGCTATCATCAGACTTCTCAACAGAAACCTTATAGGCCAGAAGAGAATGGCATGGTATATTTAATGCAATGAAACAGAAGGGCCTTGAAGCAAGAATACTGTATCCAGCACGATTATCATTTAAATTTGAGGGAGGGATTAAACAATTCCCAGAGAAATGAAAGTTGAGGGAATGTGCCTCCTGCAAACCCCCTCTACAGGATATCTTAAAGGGACCCTCTCGATGGAAGCACTCCTAAGGCTAAAAAGATGTCACCAGAGAAAATAAAATCATAGCAAAGAAAGCAGACCATCCAAATACGAACTAAAGGCAAAGAATAAAACACCTAGTATATAAAGAATGGAAGAGGAAGAATAAAAACGGAGAGAAATAAAGAAACATCAGACCGTGTTTACAATAACTTTACAAGAAAGTTAAGTTAGATTCTTAGTTAGTAAAGAAGCAACCCTTGAACCTTTGGTAACCACGAATCTAAAGCCAGCAATGGCAATAAGTACATATCTATCAATAGTTACCCTAAATGTAAATGGACTGAATGCACCAATCAAAAGACACAGAGTAACAGAATGGATAAAAAAGCAAGACCCATCTATATGCTGCTTACAAGAGACTCACCTCAAAACCAAAGATATACACAGACTAAAAGTGAAGGGATGGAAAAAGATATTTCATACAAACAACAGAGAAAAAAGCAGGTGTTACAGTACTTGTATCAGACAAAATAGACTTCAAAGCAAAGAAAGTAGCAAGAGATAAAGAAGGACATTACATAATGATAAAGGGGTCAGTCCAACAAGAAGATATAACCATTATAAATATATATGCAACCAACACAGGAGAGCCAGCATATGTGAAACAAATACTAACAGAATTAAAGGAGGAAATAGACAGCAATGCATTCACCTTAGGAGACTTCAACACACCACTCACTCCAAAGGACAGATCAACCAGACAGAAAATAAGTAAAGACACAGAGGCACTGAACAACACACTAGAACAGATGGACCTACCAGATATCTACAGAACTCTGCACCCAAAAGCAGCAGGATACACATTCTTCTCAAGTGCACATGGAACGAACAGACGACATACTACGCCATAAAAAGAACCTCAGTAAATTCAAAAATATTGATATTCTACCAACCAACTTCTCAGATCACAAGGGTATACAACTAGAAACAAATTTTAGAAAGAAATCAAAAAGGCTCACAAATACATGGAGACTTAACAACATTCTCCTAATCAATCAATGGGTTAATGACCAAATCAAAACAGAAATCAAAGAATATATGGAGACTAATGACAACAACAACACAAAGCCACAACGTCTGTGGGACGCAGCAAAGACAGTTCTAAGAGGAAAGTATATTGCAATCCAGGCCTATTTAAAGAAGGAAGAACATCCCAAATGAATAGTCTAAAGACACAATTAATGAAATTGGAAAAAGAAGAACAAATGAGGCCCAAAGTCATCAGAAGGAAGGACATAATAAAGACCAGAGAAGAAATAAATAAAATTGAGAGGAATAAAACAATAGAAAAAAATAAATGAAACCAAGAGCTGGTTCTTTGAAAAAATAAACAAAATAGATAAACTCCTAGCCAGACTCATTAAGAGAAAAAGAGAATCTACACACATAAACACAATCAGAAATGAGAAAGGAAAAATCACAATGGACCCCACAGAAATACAAAGAATCATAAGAGAATATTATGAGAATCTATATGCTAACAAGCTGGAAAACATAGAAGAAATGGACAACTTCTTAGAAAAATACAACCTTCCAAGACTGACCAAGCAAGAAACAGAAAAACTAAACAGACCAATCACCAGCACGAAATCGAATTGGTAATCAAAAAACTACCCAAGAACAAAACCCCCGGACCTGATGGATTCACCTCTGAATTCTACCAGACATATAGAGAAGAAATAACACCCATTCTCCTTAAAGTTTTTCAAAAAATAGAAGAGGAGGGAATACTTCCAAACTCATTCTATGAAGCCAGCATCACTCTAATAACCAAACCTGGCAAAGACCTCACCAAAAAAGAAAATTACAGACCAATATCCCTGATGAATGTAGATGCAAAAATACACAACAAAATATTAGCAACCCAAATTCAAAAATACATCAAGAGGATCATACACCATGATCAAGTGGGATTCATCCCAGGGATGCAAGGATGGTAAAACATTCGAAAATCCATCAACATCATCCACCACATCAACAAAAAGAAGAACAAAAACCACATGATCATCTCCATAGATGCTGAAAAAGCATTTGACAAAATACAGCACCCATTCATGATTAAAACTGTCAATAAAATGGGTTTAGAGGGCAAGTACCTCAATATCATAAAGGCTGTATATGACAAACCCACACCTAACATCATACTTAACAGTGAGAAGATGAAAGCTTTTCATCTAAGATTGGGAACAAGACAGGGATGTCCACTCTCTCCACTGTTATTCAACATAGTACTGGAGGTCCTAGTCACGGCAATCAGACAAAACAAAGAAATACAAGCCATCCAGACTGCTAAAGAAGAAGTCAAATTGTCACTATTTGCAGATGACATGATATTGTACATAAAACACCCTAGAGACTCCACTCCAAAACTACTAGAACTAATATCTGAATTCAGCAAAGTTGCAGGATACAAAATTAACACACAGAAATCTGTTGCTTTCCTATACACTAACGATGAACTAACAGAAAGAGAAATCAGAAAAACAATTCTATTCACAATTGCATCAAAAAGAATAAAATACATAGGAATAAACCCAACAAAGGAAGTGAAAGACCTGTCCTCTGAAAACTAAGAGAAATTAAAGAGGACACTAACAAATGGAAATGCATCCCATGCTCTTGGCTAGGAAGAATAAATATTGTCAAACAACCAACAGCTTTCTTCAATGAACTCAAACAAACAACTCTAAAATTCATATGGAACCACAAAAGACCCCGAATAGCCAAAGCAATCCTGAAAAGGAGGAATAAAACAGGGGGAATTACGCTCCCTGACTTCATGCTCTACTACAAAGCTTCAGTAATCAAGACAATTTGGTATTGGCACAAAAACAGACCCACAGACCAGTGGAATAGAATAGAAAATCCAAACATTAACCCAAACATATACAGTCAATTAATATTTGATAAAGGAGCCTTGGATATACAATGGGGAGATGACGGCCTCTTCAGCAGCTGGTATTGGAAAAACTGGACAGCTCCATGTAAGAGAATGAACCTGAACTACTGTCTAGCCCCATACACAAAGGTAAACTCAAGGTGGATCAAAGACCTGACTGTAAGTCATGAAACCATAAAACTCTTAGAAAAAAACATAGGCAAAAATCTCTTGGACATAAACATGAGCGACTTCTTCATGAACATATCTCCCCGGGCAAGGGAAACAAAAGCAAAAATGAACAAGTGGGACTATATCAAGCTGAAAAGCTTCTGTACAGCAAAGGACACCATCAGTAGAACAAAAAGACATCCTACAGTATGGGAGAATATATTCATAAATGATGTATCTGATAAAGGGTTGACACCCAAAATATATAAAGAACTCACGCACCTTAACAAACAGAAACCAAATAATTCAATTAAGAAATGGGCAGAGGACATGAATAGACGCTTCTCTAAAGAAGAAATTCAGGTGGCCAACAGGCAACATGAAAAGATGCTCCACATCGCTAATCATCAGAGAAATGCAGATTAAAACCACAATGAGATATCACCTCACACCAGTGAGGATGGCCAACATCCAAAACACAAACAACAACAAATGTTGGCGAGGATGTAGAGAAAAGGGAACCCTCCTACACTGCTGGTGGAACTGCAAATTAGTTCAACCATTGTGGAAAGCAGTATGGAGGTTCCTCAAAAAACTCAAAGTAGAAATACCATTTGACCCAGGAATTCCAGTCCTAGGAATTTACCCTAAGACTGCAGCAGCCCAGTTTGAAAGAGACATATGCACCCCTATGTTTATCGCAGCACTATTTACAATAGCCAAGAAATGGAAGCAACCTAAGTGTCCGTCAGTAGATGAGTGGATAAAGAAGAGGTGGTACATATACACAATGGAATATTATTCAGCCATAAGAAGAAAACAAATCCTACCATTTGCAACAACATGGATGGAGCTAGAGGGTATTATGCTCAGTGAAATAAGCCAAGCCGAAAAAGACAAGTATCAAATGATTTCACTCATATGTGGAGTATAAGAACAAAGAAAAAAACTGAAGGAACAAAACAGCAGCAGACTCACAGAACCCAAGAACGGACTAATAGTTACCAAAGGGAAAGGGACTGGGGAAAATGGGTGGGAAGGGAGGGATAAGACGGAAAAAGGGACATTACGATTAGCAGACGTAATGTTGGGGGGGCACGGGGAGGGCTGTACAACTCAGAGAAGACAAGTGGTGGTTCTATAGTATCGCACTATGCTGATGGACAGTGACTGTAATGGGGTTGGTGGAGGGCACCTGATGAAGGGGTAGTTTAATAACTATAATATTACACATGTAATTGTAGATTAATGATACCAAAATAAATTATAAAAAATAAAAAATAAATTAAAAAAAAACAGAAAAGTCAAGAACTAGGGTAAGGGAAACTGGTAATTAAGAAACTAAGAGACATAAGAAAGAAATGCAAAAAAAGTACATTTTAGGGCAACTAGAGAAATGCTATTACAGGCTGCATAGTAAATTATGTTACTGAACTAATTAATGTTTTATGAGTAAAACACTATTGTAGCTATTTAGAAAAATGTACATATTGTTAGGAGATGTGGGCTGAAGTACTTAGCAGGGAAGCTTCATTACATCTGAAACCTACTTTCAAATGGTGCCCCAAAAAAGCGTATGCGGTGTGTGTGCAAAATGTTTTAAAAAATGGTAAATCTGGGGGAAGGAGACATGTGTTCACTATACAACTCTTTTAGCTTTGAAATTTTCAAAATAAAATTAGGACCAAAAGACTGCAATGTCAATGGAACAAGTTCAAATGATTTTGAAGTGGGAAACTAACATAACTGAAGTGCTGAACAAGAAAAAAACTAATATATTTATTATTTCACCATTTCAAAGATTGGCTTTGGGAAGACAGAAACACAAAACCATCTAACATATATCTAACAACCACCTACCACAAAGGCTGGAAAGTTTTACAGTGTAATATACGAAGACTTTCAATTCTCTCCTTTTAGAAGATTTGGGAGATTATCACAATGACCTCTTCTGCTATTGTAACTTTAACCTGAAAATGCTGCAGTAAGCCTTATCTAGATTTTTAATGCAACCTAGACTGCCTGAAACACCAGGTGAAGAAGTTCCTCCACACGAAGAACATTCATTTCAATAAAGAAAGAAAAAAATCTATAGGTATACTCATAGGCAAGTTTACCCACTCTTAAGTTACTTATTCAATTAATAAATTTCAGATCCCTTGGAATTTTGCTACTTGTTTTAGTTGCTATATAAAGCCAAGCTCATAGTTTGATGTTAGTTATACATCCAACATTTTGTGCTATTTTACCCCAAAACTGGAATATTCCAGTCTCCAGCAACTAAAAATCAAACCTTATTCTTTGGCTAATTTTCCCTTAGCTCACAGCTAGAAAATCGTTTATCTATTTCTTACAAGATAATAATGTGTATGAGGAGGAATCCATCTGCTGATCCAGGCAGTAACAAGGCAGGTAAATAAAAAAATGCTCTCATAGTATTGATATAAAATGGATGATACTGATTTATATTTTTCCAGAAGTTTATTTCAGTCTTGGTACGAATGTGATAACCAGCTAACTTATGATTCAATTAGTATGTTATGTTGCTTTTCCTTTATGGGTCACTTTGTGGTGCTTTACTTTAGCTTGTTTATTAAGTCAACACTAACTTCATAAGAATCCATTTTACCACTTACCTTAGAATAAGTTCAATGAAATAAATTTATACTTAACATTTAATGAAATTCCTACAGAGTTGAATGAGACATCTCATACACACAGACACAGAGCTATTTTAAGCTACAGTTTAATTTATCATGAAGCTTCTTAAAACCACATAATAACCCCCATTCTCAAACTCTTTTGTCTCACACACTGACATGGACACAGACACAAGAGCATGGATATCAATGACTCTACCCCCAAACAAAAAACTATTTTCCTTTCAAAAGAAAAGCTCTGTGATTAAATCGTTACAGCCAATTATCAGATGGACTTTCTCTGAATGTCTACCATACCTGGTCTCGCTGCCAGACATGCCTCACCAATATATTTTTTTAAGAAAGTATATGGGGATGGAAAAATAATCTTTACCAAAATACACAACATTCCCCAAAACATATCAGTACAGCAATCACTTAACGAGGAAAAATTATAAAAAACATTTTAGATGTTCAAAGATTTTATTTCAAAAAACAATTGTGGCAGTCATGGACCAAACAGCTTGTTGTTATTCTGTGTACAACTCTATATTAAATTTCCTAAAGATTCAAGATGGTCGCGTGAGAGGTGAGACCCTCCCCAAACCAATAATAGTACAAAAATATAGTTAATACAACTAACCCTAAAACAGCAACAAGAAAGAAGGCTGAACTAGACTACAAACAGACCTCACAATCAGCGTGGAACTCGTGAAACATGAAAGCCTTAATCGGGCAGGACCACGCCCTTCCCCCACCCCAGCTCACCAGCAGGATTAGAAACAGAGCGGGGGAGGGGGTGGAATCCTAGGACTGCTGAATGCCACGCCCTGGAGATCTGCTGTGAGCAGAAAGGTATATGGCGTGGTTCTCTAGATGTTGGGGAGCTCAGACAGGCGGAGTGCTTCAGAGACTGACATTCTGGCCATTTGTGGAGGAGAGGATCCACATCAGCAGCTCTGTGTAAGAGGAAAGGCAGGCAGTCTGTGAGGTTTCCTAGCAGCCAGAGGGCTGCTGAAGGGGCGGGGTTTGCACGGAGCTTGCTCCACAAAAGAAGGGAGAGCTGGACAAGGTTGTCTGGGTGCACTCTGCCCAGCTGGTTGGGAACATTGAGGAGTGTCAGGTGCTCCACTCCTGGCTGCCTACTCACCTCCAAGGCACCCCACTGTGGCACACAGCCTGCGACAAGTTCCTCGTAGCCTTCCGGCACTGGTTTGCAAACTGGCAGGCACAGTGTTGGTGACAGGCGAGCGAGAGGAAGGCCACGCCTACAACAGCTAGAGACGCAAAGCACAGACGCTAATACCTGTGTGTTTGGCCCACAGGCTCAGACACTGGAGACAGGCACTGCACAAGAGAATCAGGAAACAGATGTTTCCTCCCCCCTGCCACCACCTCTGCTCCCCTACAACACTCAACCTCACTCTAGAGGTTGAGCAGCCCAAGAGACTGCAGCTTCTGCGCACTAGTGGGCACCACACAGAAATATGAAACGTTAAAAGAACCTGGTTCAGACCAAAATTTCACAAACCCCAGAAAAAGGTACAAATGAAACGGAACGCACCAATCTTCCTGAAAGAGAGTTCAAAATAAAAATTATAAACATACTTATGGAGGTACAGAAAAGTATTCAAGAACTCAGGAACAAATTTACGACGGAGATTCAACCATTAAGAAATTCCATATCTGAAACAAAACATAAAATGGAGGGATTTAAAAGCAGATTAGATACAGTAGAAGAGACAGTAAATGGAATAGAAATTAGAGAAGAGGAATAAAGAAGCAGAGGCACAGAGAGAAAAAAGGATCTCAAAGAATGAAAGAATATTAAGAGAACTGTGTGACCAATCCAAACGGAAAAATATTCGCATTATACAGGTACCAGAAGAAGAAGAGAGAGAAAAAAGGATAGAAAGTGTCTTTGAGGAGGTAATTGCTGAAAACTTCCCCAAACTGGAGGACGACATAATCTCTCAATCCATAGGGGTGCACTGATCTCCCAACACAAGGGACCCAAGGAAGACAACACCAAGACATATAGTAATTAAAATGGCAAATATCAAGGATAAGGACAGACTATTAAAAGCAGCCTGAGAGAGAAATAAGTTCACATACAAAGGAAAACCCATCAGGCTATCATCAGACTTCTCAGCACAAACCTT
Organism: Smutsia gigantea; assembly: GCA_032199065.1. Taxonomy (NCBI): domain Eukaryota; kingdom Metazoa; phylum Chordata; class Mammalia; order Pholidota; family Manidae; genus Smutsia; species Smutsia gigantea. The sequence continues at coordinate 17,094 of JAVSCE010020453.1, forward strand.
ACAGGCCAGAAGGGAGTGGCATGATGTATTTAATGCAATGAAGCAGAAGGGCCTTGAACCAAGAATACTCTACCAGGCAAGATTATCATTTAATCTTGAAGGAGGGATTAAACAATTTTCAGATGAGCAAAAGCTGAGAGAATTTACCTCCCACAATCCACCTCTACAGTGCATTTTGGAGGGATACCTATAGATGGAAGTATTCCTAAGGTTAAATAGATGTCACCCAAGGGATAGAAAAAGAGTACAGAATATGATTCATAACATCTAAAGGATGGAGGAGGAAGAAAAAGGAGGAAAAAAGAAAGAACCTATAGTTTGCGTTGTAATAGCATACGAAGTGAGTTAAATTAGACTCTTAGATAGTAAGGAAATTACCCTTGAACCTTTGGTAACCACGAATCTAAAGCCTGCAATGGCAATAAGTACATACCTATCGATACTCACCCTAAATGTAAATGGTCTAAATGTACCAATCAAAAGACACAGAATTACTGAATGGACAAAAAACAAGACCCATCTATATGCTGCCTACAAGAGACTCACTTCAAACCCAAAGACATACACAGACTGAAAGTAAAGGGATGGAAAAAGATATTCATGCAACTAATAGGGAGAAAAAAGCAGGAGTTTCAGTACCTATATCAGAAAAAATAGACTTCAAAACAAAGAAAGTCACAAGAGACAAAGAAGGACATTACATAATGATAAATGGGTCAGTCCAACTAGAGGATATAATTACTATAAATTTCAATGCACCGAACACAGAACCACCCACACATGTGAAACAAATACTAACAGAATTAAAGGGGGAGATAGAATGGAATGCATTCATTTTAGGAGACTTCAACACACCACTCACTCCAAAGGACAAATCAACAAGACAGAACATAAGTAAATAGACTGATGCACTGAACAACATATTAGAACAGATGGACCTAACAGACATCTACAGAGCACTCCATACAAAAGCAACAAGATACACATTATTCTCAAGGGCACAGGGAGCATTTTCAAGAATAGATCATACACTAAGCCACAAAAAGAACCTCAGTAATTTCAAAAAGATGGAAATTGTACCAACGAGCTGCTCAGATCACAAAGGTATGAAATTAGAAATAAATTACACAAAGAAAACAAAAAAGCCCACAAACACATGGAGGCTTAATAACATGCTCCTAAATCATCAGTGAATCAATAAACAAATAAAAACAGAGATCAAGCAAGATACGGAGACAAATGACAAAAATAATTGAACACCATAAAATCTCTGGGATCTAGCGAAGGCCATGATAAGAGTGAAATATATTGCACTACAGGTCAACCTCAGGAAGGAGGAACAATCCCAAATGAACACTCTAAACTCACAATTTGTGAAAATAGGAAAGGAAGAACAAATAAGCCCAAAGTCAGTAAAAGGGGACATAATAAAGACTAAAGCATAATTAAATAAAATTGAGAAGAATAAACAATTAAAGAATCAATGGAAGAGGAGCTGGTTCTTTGAGAAAATAAACAAAATAGATAAACCCCTAGACACACTTTTCAAAAATAAAAGAGTCTACACACATAAACAGAATCAGAAATGAGAAAGGAAAAATCACTACAGACACCAAAGAAATGCAAAGAATTAGGAGAGAATACTATGAAAAATTGTATGTTAACAAACTAGAATACCTAGAAGAAACAGACAACTTTCTAGAAAAATACAACCTTCCAAGGCTCACCAAGGAAGAAACAGAAAATCTGAATAGATCAATTACCAGCAAAGAAATTGAACTGGTAATCAAAAAACTACATAAGAACAAACACGTGGACAGATGGTTTCACTGCTGAATTTTATCAAACATTTAGTGAAGACCTAATACCCATCCTCACTAAAGTTTTCCAAAAGTAGAAAAGGAGGGAATACTCCCAAACTCATTCTACAAGGCCAACATCACTCTAAAACGAAAAACAGGCAAGACACCAGAAAAAAAGGAAACTACACACAAATACCCTGAAGAATATAGATGCAAAAATACTCAACAAAATATTAGCAAACCAAATTCAAAAATACATCAAAAGGATCAGACACCATGATCAAGTAGGATTTATTCCACAGATGCAAGGATGGTACACCATATAAAAATCCATCAACATCATCCACCACATCAACAAAAAGAAGGACAAAAACCACATGATCATCTCCATAGATGGTGAAAAAACATTTCACAAAATTCAACACCCATTCATGATAAAAACTCTCAAGAAAATGGGTAACAGAGAGACTTCCGGGAAGATGGCGGTGTGAGAGGGCGGCAGAAATCTCCTCCCAACACTATATTTATCTACGAAAACACAGAAAATACATCTATTCCTAAAAGAGAGACGAGAATACACAGGAAAGCACACAGCGTGCAGCTACACCCGAGAGCACTCGGCACCGCAAGAGGCGGGTAAGATACGGAGCCGCGACCCAGCGAGACCCGAGCTCTCCCCCACCCCAGCGCACCGGTGGGAGGAGAGGATTCAGAGCCGGGAGGGAGTGGAAGTACACCCCGTGAAGTAGCCAGCCCCGGTGATCTGTGCGGGGAGCGCTGACCCACATCGCGCAGTGCAGCGGAGATCGGAGAGACAGAGGGGCAGGATCTGAGCGGGGAACGCGCCAGAGTGCTTGTAGCCGGCACCGGGGAAGGGAAAAAAAAAAAGTGCGCGCTTTCTTCAGCAGTCTTAAAGAGACAGGAGCCCAGCGGAGGAGCCGGATCGCCCCAGCACACTCAGCCCAGCAGGCTGGGAGTCCTGGGGAGTTTCAGACGCCTTAGCTGGCGACTGAGGAAGCGTAGCCATACTTAACACTTCTCACTGACATCAACAGCCTCCTATTCGTTCCCACCCCTGCCAGAGCGATAAAGGGCCCTGCGGAGCGGCACAGTCACAGCTGTGGAATAGTGGGGCAATAGCGCCACCTAGAGCATTCCCACAGAATCTACGTCCGGTGGGCATTTTTTTCCTTTTTCTTGTTTTGTTTTCTTTTTGGTTTTTTCTTTTCTTTCTTTTTTTCTTTCTTTCTTTCTTTTTTTTTCTTTTCTTTTTCTTCTCTTTTTATAGTCTTAAAGACCCCAGCTGACATATGTGGCAACTATCAGTGACCAATTATATAGCCATGAAAAGACAGAGGAATATGGTTCAGACCAAAATCAACCAGACAATCCGAGAGAGGGACTCTGAAGGAATGGAAATGCACAGCCTCCCTGAAAAAGAATTCAGAATAAAAGTCATAACCGTGCTGATGGACCTACAGAGAAATGTGCAAGAACTGAGGGAAGAAGTGAGGGAACTGAGGAAAGACAATACAGAAATCACACAAGCGATCGACGGGCTTAACAGCAGAATGGATGAGATGCAAGAGACTGTTAATGGAATAGAAAACAGAGAACAGGAGTACAGAGCAGCTGAGGCAGAGAGAGATAAAAGGATTTCTAGGAATGAAAGAATATTAAGAGAACTGTGTGACCAATCCAAACGGAACAATATTCGCATTATGGAAGAACAGAGAGAAAAAGGGATAGAAAGTGTCTTTGAAGAAATAATTGCTGAAAACTTTCCCTCACTGGGGAAGGAAGTAGTCTCGCAGTCCACCGAAGCTCATAGATCTCCCAACACAAGGGACCCAAGGAAGACAACACTAAGACATATAATAATTAAGATGGGAAAGATCAAAGATAAAGACAGAGTATTAAAGGCAGCTAGATACAGAAAAAAGATCACCTACAAAGGATAACCCATTAGACTATCATCAGACTTCTCAACAGAAACCTTACAGGCCAGAAGAGAATGGCATGATATATTTAACGTTATGAAACAGAAGGGCCTCGAACCAAGAATATTGGATCCACCACGATTATCATTTAAATATGATGGAGGGATTAAACAATTTCCAGATAAACGAAAGTTGAGAGAGTTTGCCTCTCATAAACCACCACTGCAGGATATCTTAAATGGACTGCTCTAGATGGAAGCACACCTAAGGCTAAAAAGATGTCACCAGAGGAAAAAAAATCATAGCTAAGAAAACAGACCATCCAAATACTAACTGAAGGCAAAGAATAAAACACCTATTATAGAAAGAATGGAGGAGGAGGAATAAGAAGGGAGAGAAAGAAAGAAACATCAGACTGTGTTTACAATAACTTAACAAGAAAGTTAAGTTATATTGTTAGATAGTAAAGAAGCAACCCTTGAACCCTTGGTAACCACGAATCTAAAGCCAGCAATGGCAATAAGTACATATCTATCAATAATCACCCTAAATGTAAATGGACTGAATGCACCAATCAAAAGACACAGAGTAACAGAATGGATAAAAAAGCAAGACCCATCTATATGCTGCCTACAAGAAACTCACCTCAAATCCAAAGATATACACAGACTAAAAGTGAAGGAATGGAAAAAGATATTTCATGCAAACAACAAAGAGAAAAAAGCAGGTGTTGCAGTACTTGTATCAGACAAAATAGACTTCAAAACGAAGAAAGTAGCAAAAGATAAAGAAGGACATTACATAATGATAAAGGGGTCAGTCCAACAAGAAGATATAACCATTATAAATATATATGCACCCAACACAGGAGCGCCAGCATATGTGAGACAAATACTAACAGAATTAAAGGAGGAAATAGACAGCAATGCATTCATCTTAGGAGACTTCAACACACCACTCACTCCAGAGGACAGATCAACCAGACAGAAAATAAGTAAAGACACAGAGGCACTGAACAACACACTAGAACAGATGGACCTAACAGACATCTACAGAACTCTACACCCAAAAGCAACAGGATACACATTCTTCTCAAGTGCACATGGAACATTTTCCAGAATAGACCACATACTAGGCCACAAAAAAACCTCAGTAATTTCAAAAATATTGAAATCCTACCAACCAACTTCTCAGATCACCAAGGTATAAAACTAGAAATAAATTTTAGAAAGAAATCAAAAAGGCTCACAAATACATGGAGACTTAACAACACTCTCCTAATTAATCAATGGGTTAAAGACCAAATCAAAACAGAAATCAAAGAATATATGGAGACTAATGACAACAACAACACAAAGCCACAACTTCTGTGGGATGCAGCAAAGGCAGTTCTAAGAGGAAAGTATATTGCAATCCAGGCCTATTTAAAAAAGAAGAACATTCCCAAATGAAAAGTCTAAAGACACAATTACTGAAATTGGAAAAAGAAGAACAAATGAGGCCCAAAGTCACCAGAAGGCGGGACATAATAAAGATTAGAGAAGAAATAAATAAAACTGAGAAGAATAAAACAATAGAAAAAATCAATAAAACCAAGCGCTGGTTCTTTGATAAAATAAACAAAATTGATAAACCCCTAGCCAGACTCATTAAGAGAAAAAGAGAATCTACACACATAAACTGAATCGGAAATGACAAAGGAAAAATCACGATGGACCCCACAGAAATACAAAGAATTATAACAGAATATTATGAGAATCTATATGCTAACAAGCTGGAAAACCTAGAAGAAATGGACAACTTCTTAGAAAAATACAACCTTCTAAGACTGACCAAGCAAGAAACAGAAAACCTAAACAGACCAATCACCAGAGACGAAATCGAATTGGTAATCAAAAAACCCCTGGGCCTGATGGATTCACCTCTGAATTCTACCAGACATATAGAGAAGAAATAACACCCATTCTCCTTAAAGTTTTCAAAAAAATAGAAGAGGAGGGAATACTTCCAAACTCATTCTATGAAGCCAGCATCACTCTAATAACAAAATTGGGCAAAGACCTAACCAAAAAAAAATTACAGACAAATATCCATGATGAACCTAGATGCAAAAATACTCAACAAAATATTAGCAAACCAAATTCAAAAATACATCAAGAGGATCATACACCATGATCAAGTGGGACTCATCCCAGGGATGCAAGGATGGTACAACATTCGAAAATCCATCAAAATCATCCACCACATCAACAAAAAGAAGGACAAAAACCACATGATCATCTCCATAGATGCTGAAAAAGCATTTGACAAAATTCAGCATCCATTCCTGATTAAAACTCTCAACAAAATGGGTATAGAGGGCAAATACATCAACATCATAAAGGCTACATATGACAAACCCAGAGCTAACATCATACTTAACGGCGAGACGCTGAAAGCTTTTCATCTAAGATCAGGAACAAGACAGGGATGCCCACTCTCTCCACTGTTATTCAACATAGTACTGGAGGTCCTAGCCACAGCAATCAGACAAAACAAAGACATACAAGGCATCCAGATTGGTAAAGAAGAAGTCAAATTGTCACTATTTGCAGATGACATGATACTGTACATAAAAAACCCTAAAGATTCCATTGCAAAACTACTAGAACTAATATCTGAATTCAGCAAAGTTGCAGGATACAAAATTAACACACAGAAATCTGTTGCTTTCCTATACACTAATCATGAACTAAGAGAAAGAGAAATCAGAAAAACAATTCCATTCACAAGTGCATCAAAAAGAATAAAATACCTAGGAATAAACCTAACAAAGGAAGTGAAAGACCTGTACTCTGAAAACTACAAGACACTCCTAAGAGAAATTAAAGAGGACACTAACAAATGGAAATGCATCCCATGCTCTTGGCTAGGAAGAATAAATATTGTCAAAATGGCTATACTACCTAAAGCAATCTACAGATTCAATGCAATCCCTATCAAACTACCAACAGCTTTCTTCAATGAACTGGAACAAATAATTCTAAAATTCATATGGAACCACAAAAGACCCCAAATAGCCAAATCAATCCTGAGAAGGAGGAATAAAACAGGGGGAATTACGCTCCCTGACTTAAGCTCTAGTACAAAGCCACAGTAATCAAGACAATTTGGTATTGGCACAAAAACAGACCCACAGACCAGTGGAACAGAATAGAAAATCCAAACATTAACCCAAACATATACAGTCAATATTTGATAAAAGTGCCTTGGATATACAATGGGGAGATGACAGCCTCTTCAGCAGCTGGTTTTGGAAAAACTGGACAGCTACATGTAAGAGAATGAAACTGGACTACTGTCTAGCCCCATACACAAAGGTAAACTCAAGGTGGATCAAAGACCTGAATGTAAGTCATGAAACCATAAAACTCTTAGAAAAAAACATAGGCAAAAATCTCTTGGACATAAACATGAGCGACTTCTTCATGAACATATCTCCCCGGGCAAGGGAAACAAAAGCAAAAATGAACAAGTGGGACTATATCAAGCTGAAAAGCTTCTGTACAGCAAAGGACACCATCAGTAGAACAAAAAGACATCCTACAGTATGGGAGAATATATTCATAAAAAACGTATCTGATAAAGGGTTGACATCCAAAAAATATAAAGAACTCATGCACCTTAACAAACAGAAAGCAAATAACCCAATTAAGAAATGGGCAGAGGACATGAATAGACACTTCTCCAAAGAAGAAATTTAGATGGCCAACAGGCACATGAAAACATGCTCCACATCGCTAATCATCAGAGAAATGCAGATTAAAACCACAATGAGATATCACCTCACATCAGTGAGGATGGCCAACATCCAAAACACAAACAACAACAAATGTTGGCGAGGATGTGGAGAAAAGGGAACCCTCCTACACTGCTGGTGGGACTGCAAATTAGTTCAACCATTGTGTAAAGCAGTATGGAGGTTCCTCAAAAAACTCAAAATAGAAATACCATTTGACCCAGGAATTCCACTCCTAGGAATTTACCCTAAGAATGCAGGAGCCCAATTTGAAGAGGACAGATGCACCCCTATGTTTATTGCAGCACTATTTACAATAGCCAAGAAATGGAAGCAACCTAAGTGTCCATCAGTAGATGAATGGATAAAGAAGATGTGGTACATATACACAATGGAATATTATTCAGCCATAAGAAGAAAACAAATCCTACCATTTTCAACAACATGGATGGAGCTAGAGGGTATTATGCTCAGTGAAATAAGCCAAGCCGAAAAAGACAAGTATCAAATGATTTCACTCATATGTGGAGTATAAGATCAAAGAAAAAATACTGAAGGAACAAAACAGCAGCAGACTCACAGAACCCAAGAACGGACTAATAGTTACCAAAGGAAAAGAGACTGGGGAAAATGGGCGGGAAGGGAGGGATAAGAGGGAAAAAGGGGCATTACAATTAGCAGATGAAATGTTTGCGGGGCACGGGGAGGGCAGTACAACTCACAGAAGACAAGTAGTGATTCTATAGCATCTCACTACGCTGATGGACAGTGACTGTCATGGGGTTGGTGGGGGGGACCTGATGAAGGGGTAGTTTAATAATCGTAATATTGCACATGTAATTGTAAATTAATGATAATAAAATAAATTATATTAAAAAAAAAAGAAAGAAAATGGGTAAGAGGGCAAGTACCTCAACATACTAAAAGGCCATATATGACAAACCCACAGTGAACATTATACTTAACAGCAAGAAGCTGAAAGCTTTTCCTTTATGATCGGGAACAATACAAAGATGCCCACTCTCCCCACTTCTATTCAACATAGTACTGGAGGTCACAGCCACGGCCATCAGGCAACACAAAGAAATAAAAGGCATCCAGACTGGCAAGGAAGAAGTCAAAGTGTCCCTGTTTGCAGATGACATGGTATTATACATAAAAAACCCTAAGGAATCCACTCCAAAACTACTAGATATAATATCTGAATGCAGCAAAGCGGGATACAAATTAATACGCAGAAATCTGTGGCACTCCTATACACTAACACTGAACGAGAAGAGAGAGAAATCAGGAAAACAATTCCATTCAGTTGCATCAAAAAGAATAAAATACCTAGGAATAAACCTAACCAAGGAAGTAAAAGAACAATACTCTGAAATCTACAAGACACTCATGAGAGAAATTAAAGAAGATACGAAGAAATGGAAACACATCCCGTGCTCATGGATAGGAAGACTTACTATTGTCAAAATGGCCATTCTGTCTAAAGCAATGTACAGACTCAATACAATTCCTATCAAAATACCAACAGCATTTTTCAATGAACTAGAGAAAATCGTTCTAAAATTCATATGGAATCACAAAAGACGCCGAATAACCAATGTGATTCTGAGAAGGAAGAATAAAGCTGGGGGGATTATCCTCCCCAACTTCAAGCTTTACTACAAAGCCACAGTACTCAAGACAATTTAGTACGGCCACAAGAACAGACCCATAGACCAATGGAACAGACTAGAGAGCCCTGATATTAACCCATCCATATATGGTCAATTAATATATGATAAAGGAGTCATGGACATACAATGGGGAAATGACAGCCTCTTCAACAGCTGGTGTCGGCAAAACTGGACAGCTACATGCAAGAGAATGAAACTGGATTACTGTTTAACCCCATATACAAAAGTAAACTCGAATTGGATCAAGGACCTGAATGTAAACCATGAAACCATAAAACTCTTACAAGACAACACAGGCAAAAATTTCCTGAATATAAGCATGAGCGACGTCTTCCTGAACACATCTCCTTGAGCAAGGGAAACAAAAGCAAAAATAAACTCATGGGATTACATTAAACTAAAAAGTTTCTGTATGGCAAAGGACACCATCAACAGAACAAAAAGTTATCCTACAGTATGGGAGAATATATTTGTAAATGACATATCCGACAGGGGGTTAACATCCAAAATATATAAAGAACCTACATGCATCAACACCCAAAAAGCAAATAACCCGATTAAAAAATGGGCAGAGGATATGAAGAGACAGTTCTCCAAAGAAGAAATTCAGATGGCCAACAGACACATGAAAAGATGCTCCACATCACTAATCATCAGGGAAATGCAAATTAAAACCACAGTGAGATATCAACTCACACCAGTTAGGATGGCCAACATCCAAAGACTAAGAAAAACAAATGCTGGTGAGGATGTGGAGAAAGGGGAACCCTCTACACTGCTGTTGGGAATGTAAGCTAGTTCAACCATTGTGGAAAGCAATATGGAGGTTCCGCAAAAAACTAAAAAATAGAAATACCATTTGACCCGGAAATCCCACTTCTTGGAATCTACCCAAAGAATACAACTTCTCAGATTCAAAAAGGCATATGCACCCCTATGTTTATTGAAGCACTTTTTACAATAGCAAAGATATTGAAGCAACCTAAGTGTCCATCAGTAAATGAATGAATAAAGAAGACTTGGCACACATACACAATGCAATACTATTCAGCCATAAGAAGGAAACAAATCCTGCCATTTGCAACAACATGGACGGAGCTGGAGGATATTATGCTCAGTGAAATAAGCCAGGCAGAGAAAGACAAATGCCAAATGATTTCTCTCATTTGTGGAGTATAACAACGCACCGAACTGAAGGAACAAAATAGCAGCAGACTCAGAAAGTCCACGAAGGAACTGGTGTTACCAAATGGGACGGTTGTGGGAGGCGAGTGGGGAGGGTGGGAGAAGGGGATTGTGGGGTATTATGTTTAGTACACATGGTGAGGGGGATCATGGGGAAAACAGTGTAGCACAAAAAGGCAAACAGTGAATCTGTGGCATCTTACTGCACTGATGGACAGTGACTGCATTGCAGTATGGGTGGGGACTTGATAGTATGCATAAATGTAGTAACCACATTCTTTTTTTATGTGAAACCTTCATAAGAGTGCATATCAATAACACCTTAATAAAAATAAAAAAAAATAAATTCGACACCTATTGATAGAAACTCTAAACAAAATGGGTATAGAGGGCAAGTACCTCAACATAATAAAGGCCATATATGACAAACTAACAGCCAACATTATACTTAACAGCGAGAAGCTGAAAGCTTTTCCTTTAAGATCAGAACAAGACAAGGATGACCACTCTCCCGACTTTTATATTTCTGGAGGTCCAGGCCACGGCAATCAGACAACACAAAGAAATAAAAGGCATCCAGACTGGCAAGGAAAAAGTCAAATTGTCCCCATTTGCAGATGACATGATACTGTACATAAAAAACCCTAAAGAATCCACTCTAAAACTACAAGATCTAATATCGGAATTCAGCAAAGTTGTACGATACAAAATTAATACACAGAAATCTGTTGCTTTCCTATATACTAACGATCAATTAGCAGAAAGAGAAATCAGGAAAACAATTCCATTCATAATCGTAACAAAACAAATAAAATACCTAGGAAAATACCTAACCAAGGAAGTGAAAGACCGATACCCTGAAAACTACAAGAGACTCTTAAGAGAAATTAAAGAGGACACTAACAAATGGAAATTCATCCCATGCTCTTGCCTAGGAAGAATTAATACTGTCAAAATAGCTATACTGCCTAAAGTAATCTAAGATTCAATACAATCCCTATCAAAATACCAACAGCATTCTTCACCAAACTGGAACAAATAGTTCTAAAATTCATATGGAATGACAAAAGACCATGAATAGCCAAAGCAATCCTGAGAAGGAACAATAAAGCAGGTAGAATTACGCTCCCTTTCTTCAAGCTCTACTACAAAGCCACAGTAACCAAGACAATTTGGTACTGGCACAAGAACAAACCCATAGACCAGTGGAACAGAATAGAGAGCCAGATATAAACCCAAGAATATGTGGTCAATTAATATACGATAAAGGAGCCATGGATAGACAATGGGGAAATGACAATCTCTTCAACAGCTCGGTGTTGGCAAAACTAGACAGGTACATGTAAGAGAATGAAACTGGATTACTGTCTAACCCCATACACAAAAGTAAACTCAAAATGGATCAAAGACCTGAATGTAAGTCATGATACCATAAAACTCTTAGAAAAAAACATAGGCAAAAATCTCTTGGACATAAACATGAGCAACTTCTTCATGAACATACCTTCCCGTGCAAGGGAAACCAAAGCAAAAATCAACAAGTGGGACTATATCAAACTAACAAGCTTCTGTACAGCAACGGACACAATCAGTAGAACAAAAAGACATCCTACAGTATAGGAGAATATATTCATAAATGACATATCCAATAAGTGGTTGACATCCAAATTATATAAAGAGCTCACGCACCTCAACAAACAAAAAGCAAAGAAGCCAAGTAAAAAATGGGCAGAGGAGCTCAACAGACACTTCTCCAAAGGAGAAATTCAGATGGCCAACAGGCACATGAAAAGATGCTCCACATTGCTAATCATCAGAGAAATGCAGATTAAAACCACAACGAAATATCACCTCACACCAGTGAGGATGGCTACCATCCAAAGGACAAACAAATGTTGGCAAGGATGTGGAGAAAAGGGAACCCTCCTACACTGCTGGTGGGTGGTGGGAATGTAAACTAGTTCAACCATTGTGGAAAGCAGTATGGAGGTTCCTCAAAAAACTCAAAATAGAAATACCATTTGACCCAGGAATTCCACTCCTAGGAATTTACCCTAAGAATGCAGCAGCCCAGTTTGAAAAAGACATATGCACCCTATGTTTATCACAGCACTATTTACAATAGCCAAGAAATGGAAGCAACCTAAGTGTCCATCAGTAGATGAATGGATAAAGAAGATGTGGTACATATACACAATGGAATATTATTCAGCCATAAGAAGAAAACAAATCCTACCATTTGCAACAACATGGATGGAGCTAGAGGGTATTATGCTCAGTGAAATAAGCCAAGCCGAAAAAGACAAGTATCAAATGATTTCACTCATATGTGGAGTATAAGAACAAAGAAAAAATACTGAAGGAACAAAACAGCAGCAGACTCACAGAACCCAAGAATGGACTAATAGTTACCAAAGGAAAAGAGACTGGGGAAAATGGGCGGGAAGGGAGGGATAAGAGGGAAAAAGGGGCATTACAATTAGCAGATGAAATGTTTGGGGGGCACGGGGAGGGCAGTACAACTCACAGAAGACAAGTAGTGATTCTATAGCATCTCACTACGCTGATGGACAGTGACTGTCATGGGGTTGGTGGGGGGGACCTGATGAAGGGGTAGTTTAATAATCGTAATATTGCACATGTAATTGTAAATTAATGATACCAAAATAAATTATTAAAAAAAAAAGATGTGGTACATATACAAAATGGAATATTATTCAGCCATAAGAAGAAAACAAATCCTACCATTTGCAACAACATGGATGGAGCTAGAGGGTATTATGTTCATTGAAATAAGCCAGGCGGAGAAAGACAAGTATCAAATGATTTCACTCGTCTATGGAGTATAAGAACAAAGAAAAAAACTGAAGGAACAAAACAGCAGCAGACTCACAGAACCCAAGGATGGACTAACAGTTACCAAAGGGAAAGGGACTGGGGCAGATGGGTGGGAAGGGAGGGTTAAGGGGGGAAAAAGGGGCTTTATGATTAACACATATAATGTAGCGGGGAGTTGGGGGGACACAGGAAAGGCAGTATAACACTGAGAAGACAAATAATGATTCTAGCATCTTACTACGCTGATGGACAGTGACTGTAATGGGGTATGTGGGGGGACTGGATAATAGCAGGTCTAGTAACAAGAATATTGTTCAAGTAATTGTACATTAACAATACCCCCCCCCCCAAAAAATATATATATGTATATAAGAAAATTTCCTAGCCTCCCTTCCAAGTTAGGTGTGACACATAACCAACTTGTATTTGAAGGACTGTGAGCAATAGAAAAGTGCAGTAGCCCAGATCCTCCATGCCCTTTTCTACTTCTGAATCGCTGGTAGGAGACAACCTGGGAACAGCAGAATAGCATATGTGCAAAATAAAGTAGACTGGATTCCTGAATTACTTATTGAAAAAAAGCTGAGGAATATTCAAATTAGTTGTCAAATTAAAACCATATATAGTGAGTAATGAGCTTTTAGTGCAATCTATCACTGAATTTGGGGGCTGTTTGGTACTGCAGTTAGTGCCTTAATACGCGGTGAAAACTTCTGTCAAGAACAGAACTCATTTTATATCTGCTCTCCACTGGCATTTGGCAAATTTTTCCTATCACAGACAATACCAAAATAATCTTGACATAGCGTATCAGAAATTATTTAGCAGTGTTAGCATTTAATGTCACTTTCTGAGTGTTTTAATTTATGAATTTTCACTCCTCCCAACATACAACTTTTGCCAAAAAATCATACGCTTAAGGTGGAGACTAATACAGTACAGCAGTAATTTCATCTTTTAACTAGAGATAGAAGCTTGTAAACCAGATTAAATATTTTGCATGCTTAGAAGAAGTAAGTGCTATTACTATTTTTCAGTTTTTCAAAAGAGGATTTACTCAATGTAAGATTTTCAGTTTTAAAATGCGTAAGACTATCAGGCTCATTAGCAACAGTAAGTCTGCTACATAATGAATATGTCAAAACAAAATTTTTGTTTCCATATATAATTTAGTTCAACTAAAATATTTCAATATATGTCAGTTGATACACCTGATTTGATTCAAATGTGAGAAATACCAAGTATCGTAATCTGATTATGAGAGAAATTAGGATTTACCTTTACGCAAAGCATACTATGCAATAAACTTTGAATCTGCTCCTACACAGGCACAAAAGAGCTACTACAAAGGATTTCTGGAAGAACGAATTTTATAGCTTCCAAACACTTGAACAATTGTATGTGCATGGCACTTAGCCAAACATCTTATTTAATTCAGGAACAGAACAAAATATTCCTATCTTAATTTAATTCAGGAACAGAACAAAATATTCCTATCTTAAACAACTGTAACATTATTTTTTTTTAATGTAATGCTAAGGAAACCCAAAGAATATACATGTCTGATTTATATATAATCAGTAATCCTTACACTACACAGTAACACAATAAAATATAAATTATTTCCAAATATTAATAATACTAAGCACACTGGCAGTCTGTTGTCATCAGTACATTGGCACTGATGCTGGGCATTTGAACATTAAAGTAATCAAACAAGTATGTCTAATGCATATCTCATCTACTCAATAAAATACATAAAGTTGACATATTTATATACATAAACATATACAGTTGTACACACACATATTTGTGACACTGTATATATAGCAGATATTAGAGTGGATTTCCTTCTACCACTCCTTTATAGTCAGAAGGCAAGCAAATACCAGTGTAATAACACACCGCCTATAGGCTTACATCAGGAAGAGTTGAAAGGAAGCTAGCAGAATCTTAAGAATTACAATCACCATCTAGCCAGCCATCACAAGCCAGGATGAAAAGATAGACTAGATTGAATAGTAAGATTGTCCTGCCTCTGCCCTTCCCTCAGTAGGTTGCATTTGGCTGACATCAAGAGAGTACCCTACGTATCAGAAAATCACCTCCCCTAGCCCATCATCTGGCAGGGGTGAAATGACTCCTGCAGCATTCCTCAACTCTTGTCAGGAGGACTACAGCAGGAAGCAAGGGGGAACTCCAGAATTCTTTCTGTTCTTTGGCAGACATTCCCCTAACCCTCATTTCACGGAACACATCTATCTACCATTTTTCGGCCCTGGCTGTCAGGGCTATTCTCGTTGCGGTCTAGCATTTATACTTTGAGACTATACCACCAACTACTCTAACTTATTATAGGTATTTGCTGCCCCCCAAGTCACTGCTTCCCTCTGTTTTCTTATCACTCTCTCTGACCTCACACACTCATAATTCTTAGGGATTCCAACATTCATGTTGATGATCCTTCCAATATACTTAAACCAACGTTCCTCTGATAACCTCCAATTTCTTACTATTATACAGTTATACATTTGAACCACTCCTTACAGATCACTGAAACCCCCTCATAATCTCAACTTGCACACCCTATTTTTCTTCCACCACTTATCTTTTCAGAACATTCTCTCTGGAGTCCAACAATCTTTCAACCACACTAAAACCCTTCAATCCACCAAGTTTACCATCTTATTCATTGTCTATTTCTTCTTCTCCTTATTCAACTTAAATCCCATAGGCAACTGTTATCCCAATTACTCCACAGCATATGCCTTAAACCCCTTTCCCAACTCTCAACCAAATCCTATTTAAATTAACTCTCTACCTACACCCCTGCAGTTGAATGGGGCTAGAGAAAAACCAGTAAATATGACCATTCCCCCCCCAAAATCATACTCTGTAACCTTAAGCAACTTCATTATGCCATCTTGCAATGATACTTTATTTCCAGAGTCCATTCTCAATCTTATTTACCTAGTCAACTATAGGCACTCCTCAATTTGCCACATTAATAAAGGCAGTAAAACTGACCATGAAAGTGATCATGAAGCTACGCAAAGTGATCTTACCAATGAGGAAATGTCAATTGCTCCATGACCTTTAAAATACTAAAACTAAAACTCTCCTATTATTGTTTATAAATGTATAGGGGAATGAAAAATAAAACTTTTATTTAGTACACTACAGTTTAAAACATTAGAAACATTAAGAATTAGAATGTGTAAAAAGAATTACTTAATTTTTTTAAACTGTATTTTATATATATATTATAAATAAAAGATATAACTTCTTTTTGAAAGCTTGATACTTAGGGTGAAAAAAATTACAATGCAACAAAACAGTATTTACATATGGTTCAAATTCTGTCAGCACAATACTCTCCCAATAGAAAAAAGAGAACCAATTATAAAATTTTTCGATATACTTTGAAAACTTCTAAGAGAGCCTATTTTCCCTAGTCATCACACTAACTATGAAAATGGACAATGACGTTTTCCCTATAAAATTTCTGACAATATAATCCCCATTTCTAGAAAATGCCTTTGTTCAACTAATGAATAAGCCCTCATTGAGACGCTAAATCATAGGATGCACTGTAGTTCCCCTGAAAAGGCCAAACAGCATATTCTTTCACAAAGAATGAGTCACTGATGTAGAATATTTAGCCTATTTAAAACAAAGATCAGCTTTAAATCTATCGCCTTTCTTCCAGTTCCTCTGCATGCCAAGTTCCTCTTGCTTTTGTTTTGTTGTAGGTAGGAGGGGCAAATACAAATAATACATACATTGTGATACTTCCTCAAGCAGGAAATAGTTCTAGTTAACTCTCAGTCATCCACTCGAGCAAGGGGGTATATTTACTGTTCAGATTCTCTGTCCAACAGAACCAAACACAAAACAACCACCTCTCACTACCTACCTAAAGTAGACCTTGCATCCTCACTATTCCAGGAGGTATCTCCTCCATGTGACTGACAGGTTAGAAATCTAACTCAAAAGTCCAAACCTCTGGCTGTAACATGACTCCCTAACAATCAAAGCTTTCGTGTAATCCCTCCAATAACATGCTATGAATAACCAAATCCAATTAAATGATCCAACTTTTATTAAATTAATTTGGTTTAAAATAGACTGACTCCACAGACAGATAATACACAAAAAGTTGCTTTGTTAATACTGCAGAATAGATGGGTCGGGTCTTTGCCCACAAAAATGCCATTTATTCCCAAAGTTGCCAAAAATCAACAAGGAACCACTAAGAGACAGTATGTCTTGCAAATGAGTTTCAACCCCAGGCAAGTTCGCTATAGATTCACTGTGACCAAAGAAATTTACAGCAAAGGGTTCTTGGGGTGAAAAGGTCATACCCAACTTTATTTCTAGGTGGCAGGTCAGTCACTAAAATCCCGTTCACTCAGAGCAAGTCTGTGTTATCACTGCTGCTTCGGATGCAGCAAGCTGGTCTCTGCCTCTGGACCCCTCTGTCTGCACAGCCATCCTCTGGGCCTCTCTGCACAGCTATACTGCACAGCTGTCCTCTGGGCCTCTCTGCACGGTCATCCCGCACAGCCGTCCTCTGGGCCTCTCTGCACAGTTGTCCCGCACAGCCGTCTTCTGGGCCTCTCTGCACAGCCATCCTGCACAGCCGTCCTCTGGGCCTCTCTGCACAGTCGTCCCGCACAGCCGTCCTCTGGGCCCCTCTGCACAGCCGTCCTCTGGGCCTCTCTGCACAGCGTCCTGCACAGCCGTCCTCTGGGCCTCTCTGCACAGCCGTCCTGCACAGCCGTCCTCTGGGCCTCTGCACAGCCGTCCCGCACAGCCGTCCTCTGGGCCTCTCTGCACAGCCATCCTGCACAGCCGTCCTCTGGGCCTCTCTGCACAGCCGTCCCGCACAGCCGTCCTCTGGGCCTCTCTGCACAGCCGCCCCGCACAGCCGTCCTCTGGGCCCCTCTGCACAGCCATCCTCTGCCTCTCTGCAGAGCCGTCCCGCACAGCCGTCCTCTGGGCCCCTCTGCACAGCCATCCTGCACAGCGTCCTCTGGGCCTCTCTGCACAGCCGTCCCGCACAGCCGTCCTCTGGGCCCCTCTGCACAGCCATCCTGCACAGCCATCCTCTGGGCCTCTCTGCACAGCCATCCTGCACAGCCGTCCTCTGGGCCCCTCTGCACAGCCATCCTGCACAGCCGTCCTCTGGGCCTCTCTGCACAGCCATCCTGCACAGCTGTCCTCTGGGCCTCTCTGCACAGCCGTCCCGCACAGCCGTCCTCTGGGCCCCTCTGCACAGCCATCCTGCACAGCCGTCCTCTGGGCCCCTCTGCACAGCCATCCTGCACAGCCGTCCTCTGGGCCCCTCTGCACAGCCATCCTGCACAGCTGTCCTCTGGGCCTCTGTCCTCAGCGCTGCCACCACTCCAGCCTCTGCTCTCCTGCCGCCTTGCAGCCCTGCCACCCCGTAGCCCACAGAGCACTGGGTGGAACTCTTTATATTAACACAATAATGGCTTATTGCCTAAAGGTGTGGAAGCAGTAGCATAGCAACAGGCCAGTTACATCATCAGGTGGTTTAAGTTCAGTGAGGATCCTGGCCATAGGAACCCCTCTTTCCCCATACTCCACCCCTCCAGGATTCTCACCTTACAATCTACACACTTTCCACCTTCCGCAATGGTCCATGTGCAAGAAAGCTGGAGCACTGTAACCAGATTCCACAAGAGTAGCAGAGGATAACAACTCAGAGATAATAAAAATTAAGATACAGGTAACAAAAATTATAGTAATCCCCAAGCCAGAGGATTCAGCTAGGTTCAAAGTCCCATGCAGATCAAGTCCAAAGCATGTCCATTCCAGCCATCATGTGGTCTCCGTTTCCCCCTTGGTCCCTCAGGGCAGATACCTTGACCTTCCCCTCAGTCAAACCGTGTTCCCCAATCACCTTCCTGTGTGGGTTCAACTGAGGTTGGCTCGCTGTCCAGCAGGAAGTCTTTCAAACACACAGGCCGGACTAGTGGCTCTGTCTCTGTGATCTCTGCCTCTTTGGTCTTAATGGCTGGAACTGCTGCTCTGGTTTCAGCTGTGCCATAGCTCTAGTAAGATCCTATTTGACTTCCCATCTAATTTCCTTCCATCTGCTCCTGCCCGTATTAAATCAACCCACATCTGGGTCCTCGTAACCTTCATGGGGCCCTGTAAACTCTTCTTGTGAGCAACAGGTCTTTTTTATTTCCGAATTCTGGTGGCTTCAGCCTCTCCTAAGTCTGCTACTGTACGTGTCACCTCGCTTATGGGATGCCCTAAGTGAGCGGGAAAGAATGGCCACTAGAGACCCAAAGAGGGATGTAGGAGCCGTTTGAAGTACAATATTCCTCATCCCAGTAGTGAAAATCTCTTCATCTGGGCCATAATTCTCTGGATATAGATGGCATTTCTCATGCCTAGCTCTCGTAGCACCTGTTGGGAGTTCAGCATATGCCTGCCATCTAACAGGAAAGGATGGTAGATCACCCGGATTGGGCCACACAGCACAAAGTGCAGCCATGAGCCAATCCAGGAGGGTGTTACTCCCTGGGGTCTGATGTGCATTTTGTAATCACTGCCTCAAGGCAGGCTGCACTGTCAGGGAAGACAGCTTTCCCATCTCTGACCCCGACAGAACAATTCCATCCACCCCTAAGTCCCACAGACGCAGGAGCCAAGCTGATATTGACTCTGAGGGCTTCTGCCTAAACCGGGAGCCCAAATCCACCAGCTCAGCCTGAGTATAGGGGTGGGGCATAGAGTGCTCCACGACCTGGGGAGGGGGCTGCTCCTCTCCTTGGGGAACTTTCAGCTTCTGGGTCTTTATTTTCTTTACAACCACAGGGCATGCTTTCAATACAGGAGGCGCCAGTGCCTCCGGCATCACCCCGTCATCTTTCTCCAGTTCCTCCATTTCTGGGGCTGATGGCACCTTTCTCTCCCCTCCGAGTGCCTCCTCTGCTACAACCTTTACCTTTTCTACTGTACCTCGCAGCAATGCTCCCTCAGTCTTCAGAAGGTCTCTTACCTTCAGCTCAATGCTTCGCAGCTGACGTTCTCGTGCCACCTCTGCCTGTGCTTCCCTCAGGAGTTAGTCTTTTTCCTTGATGGCCTCTTCCTCCTTCAGAACACCTGGAAGTGCTGCCGTCTTGTCTCCAATGGCTCCTTGCTACCGGCACTCTCGTGCTGCCTCCTCTCGCATCAAAGCCATCTCCTTCCTCAGGGAATCCACAGATGTTTCCAGCTCATATTCTCATGCCGCCTCCTCTCGCATCAAAGCCATCTCCTTCCTCAGGGAATCCACAGAAGTTTGCAGCTCACGTTCTCGTGCCGCCATTTTTTGGGTCTCTTCTGTAGACCTTTTTAATACTGTGAGAAGCAGCCAACCCACAGTCCCCGCTGCCTCACGGGCACTCTGCTTCTCAAAGGATCTACTTATTTTACCAAGGGCCACCTCTACAGCCTCAGGTGTCACCTCCACTTGCCTCCGGTCCTGGGGTGGGGCCTAGTCTTCTAGAAGGCAAGCCACCTCAGACCACATACCCATTGGGGGACAATCCACTGGCTCCCCATTCACAGGGGCAGCCCACTGAAGCACCCCTCCCATAAGGACAGCTTGTCTTTTTCCTTGGTCAACAATGAACCCTGCCTACTTCACCAATTGTCTTGCAAATGAGTTTCAACCCCGAGCAAGTTCGCTATAGATTCACTATGACCAAAGAAATTTACAGTAAAGACTTCTTGGGGTGAAATGTTATACCCAACTTTATTTCCAGGTGGCAGGTCAGTCACTAAAATCCTGTTCACTCAGAGTGAGTCTGTGTTATCACTGCTGCTTCGGATGCAGCAAGCCAGTCTCTGCCTCTGGGCCCCTCTGTCTGCACAGCCGTCCTGCACAGCCGTCCTCTGGGCCTCTCTGCACAGCCGTCCTGCACAGCCGTCCTCCGGGCCTCTCTGCACAGCCGTCCCGCACAGCCGTCCTCTGGGCCTCTCTGCACAGTTGTCCCACACAGCCATCCTCTGGGCCTCTGTCCTTGGCGCTGCCACCACTCCAGCCTCCGCTCTGCTCTCCTGCAGCCTTGCAGCCCTGCCACCTCGTAGCGCACAAAGCACTGGGTGGAACTCTTTATATCAATACAATAATGGCTTATTGCTTAAAGGTGTGGAAGTGGTAGCATAGCAACAGGCCAGTTACATCATCAGGTGGTTTAAGTTCAGTGAGGATCCTGGCCATAGGAACCCCACTTTACCCACACAGTATAAGAAAGAATAGGTATTTTTATTTTGGGGGTGGGGTTGCTTTTTTTTAAGGAGAGATGATGAGTTTGAGGAATCGAAGAATAGGTAGGACAGACCCCAAATGTCCTTCCCACTTCTAATTCCAGTGAATAGTCGTCCCTTTCCTAAAGTCCCTACTTCATCCCTGATGCCCAGTCTCTGGGGAGAATGGGGAGAATATAAGAAGAAACTAATAGTATGATTTCCCTTGGGAAGGAGAGGAAGCTCAAGATGGTCCCCTTTTCTACATGCATTCACAACATGGTCTCCCAAGAAACAGACACGGTGAGCTGGGCCAGGGATGTCCTTCCCCGTCCCTGTTTTTTTTTTTTCCTGGTTTTGAAGAAGAGTTAGTATTGGGGGCTAAGTGGATCATGGATATCAAATCAATATGAGAAATGTTGCTCTATAATTCTAATCAATTATAAACAGAATCACTAGATTCTAAAGTGTATTAGGACAAAACTTTTGTCCTGTTACCATCACTGTAGCCACAGTATCTAAAAGTATCTTGTACAGATTAGTCAAATTATGTTAAATAAAAACTAATCAATCATTAAGCCTATAAAACTTATAACTGAAACCTGTAATGAAAACTTCTAACAGATTTAAAGTGACGATTATTTCCATTTATTTGATTTGGGACTATAAATAGAAAATGGGTGACCCCAGGCCAAATATGCCAGTTTCTTATCTTTTCTGAAGTTCCTGAGCTGTGGTAGCAAAAACCAAGTATTGTTACAGTCACACTAACAGCTACCTTTTCCCTGTCATAACAGTTACCTCTAGGATTTAGAGGTCTGCCCCCTGCCTTCAAAGTTCAAGTTAAAAATGCTACCTCCCCTGGGAAGTCTTCCTAAATATCTGTAACACTCACAGTGTGTACCACCCTTAGTGCTCTGATGACATTTAAGTTATAGCATTTATCAAACTGTGACTCTCTAATATTGAATGAAAATTCCCTTTAAGTTTTTTTTTGATGTTTTAACACAATCTGCATATTCACAAATGAATAAACACTTGCTGAATTTAATTTTCAGTCAATAGCTGGTTTCCATGCTTCTTTTCAAAAGGTCATCTATTAACCAAAGACCTGTAAACTGCTGGTTCCAATAGCCTCCATTTAGCCTTCATTCTACTTCAATGACTTGGAACTATCTACCATTTTAAATTGTTTCTACATGGAAGTGTTCTAAAGCCCTACTTTATAGACTGACTATTAAATAAAACTGTTCAAAATTAAGGCGTGAATGCACGTAAATTTCATAACAGTATGTCAATATTATTCTTAAATACTTTATTTACAAAACAACTAATGGGAGGAAAATTATTATTTATCAAATATTACCAATACAGGAATAAATAACAGAGTATATATGCTCTCAAAGAATTTACAGTCTAGCTGGGGTGTCACCCATGTCAACAAATATCCATTTAAATATTAACTTGCTAAGTAAGTATTAAGTCTCCTGGCAATCATCCACAGTTTATTTAATACTGGTTGAATTCAACTTACTCATCTAGTGTACAGCTGTTTCCCTTCCACGCCTCTTCTCAAAGCTCAATCATATGGACCAATAACCTAAACTGCAGGATTCAAAACTCTGGAAGGACTCCAACAGTCAACAGCAGTAAAGACAGACTACCCAGAATTGAGAAACCAGAAAAGGCTTCTAGATTATTTCTGAATGTATTCTGAAGGATGAGTACAGGGTTGGAGAAGAGAGAATATGTAAACAACTAGCATAAAACAAACATTCCTTCTCCTCACTTGCTTTCACAAGGCTCATCTTAAATTTCTAAACTGCCCCCTTTCTCTAGAGCCCAGGTATTAGACTTAGATATTAAAAGTCCTTAGTATTTCACCCCTTTTGCCTCTTTACAAAATTTATTTTCTTTAATCCATCAACAGTTGATGAGTTGATATCAAGGACTTTATAGCTGTTAATAACCTAAAAGTGGAAACAACCCAAACATACATTAACAGGTCAATGCTTAATAAACAGATTATGACATCCATACACAATGGATGACAAATCATCAATAAAAAGGAAAGAACTACTAATATACAAAATGGCATGGATGAATCTCAAAATAACTGCTAGGTTACAGAAATCAGATTTTTCTAAAGAGTACACAATGTATAACTATATTTACATAAAATTCTAGAAAATTCAAACTAACCTGCAGATTAGTACCTGAGAAAAGAGGTGTTGAGAAGGAGAGAAAGATTATACTGAGTAGGAAGAAGCTTGGGGAAAATGGATACATACACTATCTTGATTATATTATACATATACCCGTGTGTGTGTGTGTGTGCGTGTGTGTGTGTGTAAACATAGATATATACCTTTGTTAAAAATTATTGCATACTTTACATGTAAGCAATAATATACTACATCCATTTTTCCTCTATAAAGCTTTTTTAAAAGTAACACAAACTAGAAAGATTTGATAACCAAATGCAACATGTAAACCTTGTCAGAATCCTGTTTTTTTTTTTAATGAGACATATTTGTTCAGGAATTTAAGAAATATGCCTACAGACTGCTTATTAAGATGTTATAAAATCAATGTTAAATTTCTTGGTATAAAGTTGTACAACCTTCTTAGAGAGTCACCTGTCAATATATATCAAAATTTAAAATAAATATGACAACTCTACTTTAAGGAGTTAATCTCATATAAATAATCTCACATAAGCAGGGTGGCAGAAATCTCCCCCCAACACTATATTTGTCTACGAAAATACAGCAAATACAACTATTCCTAAAAGAGAGACCAGAATACACAGGAAAGCGCACAGCATGCAGCTACACACGAGAGGACTCGGCACCCGAAGAGGTGTGTAAGATACGGAGCCGCGACCCGGCGGGACCCGAGCACTCACCCACCCCAGCGCACCGTCGGGAGGAGAGGATTCAGAGCCGGGAGAAAGTGGAAGTACACCCAGCGAAATAACCAGCCCCGGTGATCTGCGCAGGGAGCGCTAGCACACATCGCATGGTGTAGCGGAGATTGGAGAGACACAGGATGCAGGATCTGAGCGGGGAACGCGCCAGGCTTCTTGCAGCCGGTTCCCGGGAAGGAAAAAAAAGAAAAAGAAAAAGAAAAGCGCGCGCTTTCTTCAGCGGTATTAAAGAGACAGGAGCCCAGCGGAGGAGCCTGATCGCCCCAGCACACTCGGCCCACCAGGCTGGGTGGGAGTCCTGAGGAATTTCAGACCCCTTACCTGGTGACTGGGAAAGGGTGGCCGCATATCGACTTCCCAAAGAGATCAACACCCTCCCATTCGTTCTCACCCCGGCCAGAGCTATAAAGGGCCCAGCGGTGCGGACACGGCTGTGGAATAGTGGTGCAACAGCGCCACCTACCACAGAATCTACTCCCGGAGGGCGTTTTTTTTGTTCTTTTCGTTTGTTTGTTTTGTTTTTTCTTTCCTTATCTTCTTTTTCTCTTTTTTTTTTCTCTCGTTTTAAAGTCTTAAAGAGCCCAGCTGACATACGTGGCAACTACCAGTGACCACTTCCACAGCCATGAAAAGACAGAGGAATATGGTCCAGACTAAAATCAACGAGACAACCCCAGAGAGTGAACCTGAAGGGATAGAAATGCACAGTCTACCTGAAAAAGAATTCAAAATAAAAGTCATAACCATGCTGATGGATCTACAGAGAAATGTGCAAGAGCTGAGGGAGGAAGTGAGGGAAGTGAGGAAAGACAATGCAGAAATCAGACAAGCGATCAATGGGCTTAACAGCAGACTGGATGAGACACAAGAGACTGATAATGGAAAAGAAATCAGAGAACAGGAATACAGAGAAGCTGACGCAGAGAGAGACAAAAGGATTTCTAGGAATGAAAGAATATTAAGAGAACTGTGTGACCAATCCAAACGGAACAATATTTGCATTATACGAGTACCAGAGGAAGAAGAGAGAGAAAAGGGATAGAAAGTGTCTTTGAAGAAATAATTGCTGAAAACGTTCCCTCGCTGGGGAAGGAAACAGTCTTGCAGTCCACAGAAGCCCACAGATCTCCCAACACAAGGGACCCAAGGAAGACAACACCAAGACACATAATAATTAACATGGCAAAGATCAAAGATAAAGACAGAGTATTAAAGGCAGCTAGAGAGAGAAAAAAGATCACCTACAAAGGAAAACCCATCAGACTATCATCTGACTTCTCAACAGAAACCTTACAGGCCAGAAGAGAATGGCATGATATATTTAACGTTATGAAACAGAAGGCCTCGAACCAAGAATATTGTACCCAGCATGATTATCATTTAAATATGATGGAGGGATTAAACAATTTCCAGACAAACGAAAGTTGAGAGACTTTGCCTCTCATAAACCACCACTACAGGATATCTTGAATGGACTGCTCTAGAGGGAAGCACCCCTAAGGCTAAAAAGATGTCACCAGAGAAAATAAAATCATAGCAAAGAAAGCAGACCATCCAAATACTAACTAAAGGCAAAGAATAAAACACCTAGTATATAAAGAAAGGAGGAAGAAGAATAAGAAGGGAGAGAAATAAAGAAAGATCAGACGGTGTTTACAATAACTTAAAAAGAAAGTTAGATTAGATACTAAAGAAGCAAACCTTGAACCTTTGGTAACCACAACTCTAAAGCCAGCAATGGCAATAAGTACATACCTATCAATAATCACCCTAAATGTAAATGGACTGAATGCACCAATCAAAAGACACAGAGTAACAGAATGGATAAAAAAGCAAGACCCATCTATATGCTGCTTACAAGAGACTCACCTCAAAACCAAAGATATACACAGACTAAAAGTGAAGGGATGGAAAAAGATATTTCATGCAAACAACAAAGAGAAAAAAGCAGGTGTTGCAGTACTTGTATCACACAAAATAGACTTCAAAACGAAGAAAGTAACAAGAGATAAAGAAGGACATTACATAATGATAAAGGGGTCAGTCGAACAAGAAGATATAACCATTATAAATACATATGCACCCAACACAGGAGCGCCAGCATATGTGAGACAAATACTAACAGAATTAAAGGAGGAAATAGACAGCAATGCATTCATTTTAGGAGACTTCAACACACCACTCACTCCAAAGGACAGATCAACCAGACAGAGAATAAGTAAAGACACAGAGGCACTGAACAACACACTAGAACAGATGGACCTAACAGACAACTACAGAACTCTGCACCCAAAAGCAACAGGGTACAAATTCTTCTCAAGTGCACATGGAACATTTTCCAGAATAGACCACATACTAGGCCACAAAAAGAACCTCAGTAAATTCAAAAATATTGAAATCCTACCAACCACTTCTCAGATCACAAAGGTATAAAACAAGAAATGAATTTTAGAAAGAAATCAAAAAGGCTCACAAATACATGGAGGCTTAACAAAATTCTCGTAATTAATCAATGGGTTAAAGACCAAATCAAAACAGAAATCAAAGAATATATGGAGACTAATGAGAACAACAACACAAATACACAACTTCTCTGGGACGCAGCAAAGGCAGTTCTAAGAGGAAAGTATATTGCAATCCAGGCCTACTTAAAGAAGGAAGAACATCCCAAATGAATAGTCTAAAGACACAATTACTGAAATAGGAAAAACAAGAACAAATGAGGCCCAAAGTCACCAAAGGAGGGACATAATAAAGCTCAGAGAAGAAATAAATAAAATTGCGAGGCATAAAACAATAGAAAAAAATCAATGAAACCAGGAGCTGGTTCTTTGAAAAAATAAACAAAATAGATAAACCCCTAGCCAGACTCATTAAGAGAAAAAGAGAATCTACACACATAAACAGAATCAGAAATGAGAAAGGAAAAATCACGATGGACCCCACAGAAATACAAAGAATTATAAGAGAATATTATGAGAATCTATACGCTAACAAGCTGGAAAACCTAGAAGAAATGGACAACTTCTTAGAAAAATACAACCTCCCAAGACTGACCAAGCAAGAAACAGAAAACCTAAACAGACCAATCACCAGCAATGAAATTGAATCGGTAATCAAAAAAGTACCCAAGAACAAAACCACGGACCTGATGGATTCACCTCTGAATTCTACCAGATACATAGAGAAGAAATAACACCCATTCTCCTTAAAGTTTTCAAAAAAATAGAAGAGGAGGGAATACTTCCAAACTCATTCTACTAAGCCAGCATCACTCTATTACCAAAACCGGGCAAAGACCACACCAAAAAAGAAAAGTACAGACCAATATCCCTGATGAACGTGGATGCAAAAATACTCAACAAAATATTAGCAAACCGAATTCAAAAATACATCAAGAGGATCATACACCATGATCAAGTGGGATTCATCCCAGGGATGCAAGGATGGTACAACATTCAAATATCCATCAACATCCTCCACCACATCAACAAAAAGAAGAACAAAAACCACATGATTATCTCCATAGACGCTGAAAAAGCATTTCACAAAATTCAGCATCCATTCCTGATTAAAACTCTCAACAAAATGGGTATAGAAGGCATCATAAAGGCCATATATGACAAACCCAGAGCTAACATCATACTTAACAGCGAGAAGCTGAAAGCTTTTCATCCAAGATCGGGAACAAGACAGGGCTGCCTACTCTCTCCACTGTTATTCAACATAGTACTGGAGGTCCTAGCCACGGCAATCAGACAAAACAAAGACATAGAAGGCATCTAGATTGATAAAGAAGAAGTCAAACTGTCACCATTTGCAGATGACATGATATTGTACAAAAAAACCCTAAAGACTCCACTCCAAAACTACTAGAACTAATATCTGAATTCAGCAAAGTTGCAGGATACAAAATGAACACACAGAATTCTGTTGCTTTCCTATACACTAATGATGAACTAACAGAAAGAGAAATCAGAAAAACAATTCCATTCACAATTGCATCAAAAAGAATTAAATACCTAGGAATAAACCTAACAAAGGAAGTGAAAGACCTGTAGTCTGAAAACTACAAGGCACTCCTAAGAGAAATTAAAGAGAACACTAACAAATGCAAATTCATCCCATGCTCTTGGCTAGTAAGAATAAATATTGTCAAAATGGCTATACTACCTAAAGCAATCTACAGATTCAATGCAATCCCTATCAAACTACCAACAGCTTTCTTAAATGAACTGGAACAAATAATTCTAAAATTCATATGGAACCACAAAAGACCCCGAATATCCAAAGGAATCCTGAAAATGAGGAATAAAACAGGGGGAATAATGCTCCCTGACTTCAAGCTGTACTACAAAGCCACAGTAATCAAGACAATTTGGTATTGGCACAAAAACAGACCCGTAGACCAGTGGAACAGAATAGAAAATCCAAGCATTAACCCAGACATATACAGTCAATTAATATTTGATAAAAGAGCCTTGCTTATACAATGGGGAGATGACAGCCTCTTCAGCAGCTGGTATTGGAAAAACTGGACAGCTACAAGTAATAGAATGAAACTGGACTACTGTGTAGCCCCATACACAAAGGTAAACTCAAGGTGGATCAAAGACCTGAATGTAAGTCATGAAACCATAAAACTCTTAGAAAAAAACTTAGGCAAAAATCTCTTGGACATGAACATGAGTGACTTCTTCATGAACATATCTCCCCGGGCAAGGGAAACAAAAGCAAAAATGAACAAGTGGGACTATATCAAGCTGAAAAGCTTCTGTACAGCAAAGGACACCATTAGTAGAACAAAAAGATATCCTACAGTATGGGAGAATATATTCATAAATGACGTATCTGATAAAGGGTTGACATCTAAAATATATAAAGAACGCATGCACCTTATCAAACAAAAGCAATTAATCCAATTAAGAAATGGGCAGAGGACATGAATAGACACTTCTCTAAAGACGAATATCAGATGGCCAACAGGCACATGAAAAGATGCTCCACATCGCTAATCATCAGAGAAATGCAAATTAAAACCACAATGAGATATCACCTCACACCAGTGAGGACGGCCAACATCCAAAACACAAACAACAACAAATGTTGGCGAGGATGTGGAGAAAACGGAACCCTCCTACACTGCTAGTGGGACTGCAAATTAGTTCAACCATTGTGGAAAGCAGTATGGAGGTTCCTCAAAAAACTCAAAATAGAAATACCATTTGACCCAGGAATTCCAGTCCTAGGAATTTACCCTAAGACTGCAGCAGCCCAGTTTGGAGAAGACATATGCACCCCTATGTATATCGCAGCACTATTTACAATAGCCAAGAAATGGAAGCAACCTAAGTGTCCATCAGTAGACGAATGGATAAAGAAGATGTGGTACATATACACAATGGAATATTATTCAGCCATAAGAAGAAAACAAATCCTACCATTTGCAACAACATGGATGGAGCTAGAGGGTATTATGCTCAGTGAAATAAGCCAAGCCGAAAAAGACAAGTATCAAATGATTTCACTCATATGTGGAGTATAAGAACAAAGAAAAAAACTGAAGGAACAAAACAGCAGCAGACTCACAGAACCCAAGAACGGACTAATAGTTACCAAAGGGAAAGGGACTGGGGAAGATGGGTTGGAAGGGAGGGATAAGAGGGAAAAAGGAACATTACGATTAGCAGACGTAATGTTTGGGGGGCACGGGGAGGGCTGTACAACTCAGAGAAGACAAGTAGTGGTTCTATAGTATCTCACTATGCTGATGGACAGTGAGTATAATGGGGTTGGTGGGGGTACCTGATGAAGGGGTAGTTTAATAACCATAATATTGCACATGTAATTGTAGATTAATGATACCAAAATAAATTATGTAAAAAAGATAATAATAATCACATAAATGTTAAGAGGAAAAACTATGCACAATAATATACAATGCAGTAATGTTAAACAGCAGAAGAAACAATCTAAAAGTCCATTTAGTTGATGGACTGATTAATATACATTCATCAATGAAACAACAATATTATGGAGCCATTTAAAATAAAAAGGTAGTTATATTTATTGACATAGAAATAAATCTAAGATACACTGTTAATGCAAATTAAAATCATACGTAAGTTAAGATCAAAGGGCTATTAATGAATGTTAATGGTGGTAGACACATGCTATCATCTACTTAATTCACATGCAAAAATGTGTATTTTATATAGTTATTTGATAATCAACAAAACCAAAAATACTTCCAGCTATAGAGGAAAGTAGTTGAGAATTATCAAATTTTAGAAGTGGTAAGAGGTATTAATGGTCTGGTTTAACACCTTTATTTGATATATAGAAAATGAGGCACAGCTACTTGCATAATAAGGTCACAAAGTTATTCTAATGTGTAATCCTGATTTCCCTTCTAACTCCTTTCTCATACATAAGGCATGCCTCAGTTCCTTTGACATACTACTTCTTGTTCTTTCTCCCTATCATGTCTGCCACTAATTTGTATGATCTTGAGCAAATGAATTAAACCCTGAAACTGTTTTAACTAGTTGATGTGTAAGGTCACTTTTAAAGCCATGGTTCTAAGACTCAGTAGTTGCTGAAATCAGAAAAATCAACATTAATAAATTTCTAGTCTAATGTCTGAATGTAAATGTAAGATAGCAAAATCGCTTATGAAGATTATCTATTTAATCTCCAAATTTACAAACCCATGAACACAGGCCTAAGCGGTATTCCTACCTTGTCATAACTGTTCACAGTTCTGTGTCTTAGGCGAGAGTTCTTTTTTTAACAGCCTAAGTACAGAACTGAACAAGTGTGCATTTTCAGCTGATAACTACATGTAGTTAACACCATCACATCTAACTGGGTATCAAAGCACCTAGAGAAGTTATTAAATTTTGCTGAAAATTGTTTCTGTAGTCTGGTACAGCCTCTGAAGCTATTCTAAGGCTCCCCAGAATAGCAGTACCATTTTCCATGGTGGTGCCATGCATTTATGCTTGCAGTTGCAAAAACAGTATTCATGGGACAGTAGCCAAATTCTCATCAGAGCTCCTACCCAAGGTTGGTGTACCTCCTCTGTCATTTGCTTCTGGTGAAAATAATACATTAGACACCAAATTCACCAAGGATTTACACAGTGATCTGGTAACAGTAATTTGGTTGTGAAAATAAATTACTGACACTTAGGCACATTTTATGAAAATAATAAATACATTAATGAGACAGCCTCTCCCTCTTAGCTAGTTGTAAAACAAAACATCCACTGCCACATATATTAAGGAGAGAATTTGGCTTAAAACATCAATAGATGCAAATGTGTGATTTAGGGAGACTTACAGATTGTACAAAAACCTTAGAAATCCTTGGTGGAATGGCAGTGAGAATTTGCAGATTTCTTCCAGGAATAAAGCAGAAGAGCACATGGTTAAGGACATGAGCTCCACAATCAAGTGACGTAAGTTTTCCAAGATTTAGTTTCCTCATCTATGCAATGGGAATAGTATGTGTGTCTTTGCCCTATTGGCTTACAGTGGAGATTAAATGAAGTAACACAAGCAAAGAACTTTATATAGCACCAAGTACACATTGAACAGTAGTAAGTACTACTACTACTACTACTATTAGAGCCTTAAGTATTAAAGAGAAGTTCAAGGGCCAATTATAAGTAAATTTATCTGTTCCTTAGAAGAGGCATAAGCCAACTATAGCCCACTGAATAAATTAGCCCTTTTATAAGGATGATTTTTATATTTTTAATGGATGAAAAAGATTAAAGAATAATATTTTGTGTCATGTAAAAATTAAATGGTAATTCAAGTTTTAAGTGTCTATAAAGTTTTACTGGAACATAGCTGCACTCATTCGTTTAGGTATTTTCTGTGGTGTGGCTGTTTTCATACTACAATGAGTAGGTGCAATAGAGCTAATATGGCCCATAAAGCCAAGTATATTTTCTAGTTGACTCTTTACAGAAAAAGTTAGCAATCCTGATCTAAAATCTAAAATATATCAGCAATTTAGAAACCAAAAGGTTATGACATGGGTGTTTTGTTGTCTTAAACCATCCATGGTAATTTGACATATTTTCAGATAGTTTTTCTAGTTTTTCAAAAGTAATTATCTGAACTTAGAAGCATGAAAAACTCTTTCAAGGCAGGCAATTCTACCCCATATTCTCATTCTTGTATCATTACATTCCCTTTATCACAGAAAGTTACAAACAAAATCACTACTATTTTTAAGCTCTAATACCACTATTAGTATGTAATACTAAGAAGAAAGTGTAAAGGCCTCCCTACCAGGAACATATATGTATTTGGATAAGTAAAAAATAAGAGCTGAAATCAATGATAAAGTAAGTGCCAAAAGGAAAAGAAAATGAAGTCACAACCAATGTCACTGATTCTCCAAGCTAACTCATCATGTCTGAGGAAAAAAAAAAGGTTGATGTAAAGGAAGTTATCTGGAAGTTATTGTAAGATGCAAAATGGAAAAATGCAATTACAAGACAAGGAAGAAATAAAATAGCGAAAAAAGAACTGACCATGCTTAAACTACATATAAATACATAAAAGAAGGAGGGAAACGAGAAAGAAGATGCAATATGGAAATTTCAAGAAGCAGAACAAACACAGAAGACAGTATTTATGGGAAATGCAGCGCAAAGGAGAAAGTTTGAATATGATGGAAGGAAAACATGAGTTTAAGATGTGTCAATTACTCTCTTCCTCTCCTTCCTTTCCCAAAAGGTCTTTGATTTTTCAGAAAACATAGGAAAAATGTTTCAAGGTTTCATTAAGTACCTACAAAGAACCTGCTCCAGAGATAAATGATACTTGGAATGTTAAAGGAGCAAAAGAAACAAATTTCAAGTTAGAGAACTTATACCTTGACAAGGAAACTAAACCTGAAAAAAAGATTAAATTACTAAGAAAATTACAAAGTAACATACAAATCAAGTAGATGATAATTCTGTTGGCAAAAAGAAAGGAAGGTAACAGGATTCACATTCTAACTTGTAAAGCAGGACTGTAGCTTGGAATTTGAGGAGAGTTTGAAGTACGGAACTGTCAGAACTGCTGGAGCAAAAAGTCAAAATGGTTAAGGCTTTACTACTAGTATACTAACTACTAGGAAGAAAAAAATTACTGACAATAAATTTCTCGCTAAAGAAAGAAAAATGAAGCCAGGAGGAAGCTGCAAAATTAGGAAAATAGGCAAAAATTAAGAGACTATAATTACAGTCAAAAATAAAATATGAGTATTCAAGAGGTATGTAAATTAGAGGAATGTATTTCTGTGGTATTTCATTAATGCATTCTCATGATTAGCTGACTGTTGATGTATAGAAAATAGTAGACTTAAAAGGTTAAGTCTAAATATATTTCTACTCTTAAAACAAAGAAAAAGAACTCTCCCAACAAATTACCATCTTATAAAGACCATGAAGAACTTAGAAATACAAAAATACCTAAAATATCCCTTAAATACTAAGAAAATATCCACACTTAAATTTACATAAGAAGATAATGATGCTTTACAAACACAAAGGCATTATAGCACTAAATGACTGGCTGATAACAGAATACAGAATTTACACTTCAACCAGAGCTGGTTGACTGTTAGTTCAAATAAAATTGGTTGCTATCAGATCATTATTGTGGGACTGGCATGGATTGACAGGGAAATTGCCTCATTATAAGATCTATTCATTAAATTGAGACTTCAGGTATGAAACTATTTTCTGGCCTAATTAATAGATTGAAAAAGAAAACAGCTCAGGCTTCATTTGTCTCCACATAGTTTTAACTATTTATATGCCTATTTGCAAAAGGTTACTTGACAAAATTGAAGTACTTACTAATATCATCTTCATGATAAATGACCGAGTGAAATGGCAGAGTTCGGTCTTTAATATATCTCTCTGCTGGCTCAACATAGAATGTGCCACCATGAGTCTGGATGAATCCTTCAAATCTTCCATCAATAACAGATCCATGGCTAAAGCTTCCTTCTTCACCTATTAATGAAAGCCACAAACTTAAAAATTTAATTTGCACATGAATGTTAAATTCATTCTCCTTTAAAAAGCCATTCTTACATATTTTTAAAAACCTGAATACAAATTTCTTGGAGAAAATAATTTTCACATAAAATATGTTAAGCTGAAATTGAGGTATAAATAGCAACCTATACTTTGTTAAAACATATACAATTACTAATAACAACAATGAAAACTAGAGTATGTTGTCTTACTGACAATCATATTCCCAGCGCCCAGCCCAATGCTTGCCATGCATTTGGTAGTCATTCAATAAATGATTGTTAAATTAACTTAAACTTGGAAAGAGGAAAGCAGATCCATTGATAAAATATACACTTTCAAGGTAAAGGTATTTAAAAATCTTTTGAATTTTTGCTGTAATTATCATAGGGAAGTTCCTTTCCTATCTGATATATTCTGCATGAACCTTTTAGCTTCATTTTTTATAAATACATTTTTCAAATAAGAAAGTGTCAAATATTTCAGAAGCAATTTGAGTAAAAGTATGCCAACAATCCTTTCTAAGATCCTGGACAGATTTGTTATACTGTCCCATCAATTATACTTCTCCAGTGATAAGGAAAAAGGTATTTTTGGTTCTTCACAAGGAAAAGCTGAACACCAAACATCAAATGATATGAGGAGATGGGAAGTAGGAAAGAGGACTTTAAAGGTTAAATTTACCTGTTAAATTTTTCTTATTAAAGCAAAAATCAGGCATTATGCAATTTCTAAGTTGTAGATTAACATTAATTAGTTAACTTTGAATTAATCATGACTAAAGCAAAGAACACAAAATACTGGTATTGTAAATGACATGATTTTTATGTGTGAACTCATTTAGTCTTGCACTTTTCTTTACCATTGCCTAGCAAAAAAGGGCAGGAACTACTAAGTTATTTGCCCAGAGATAAATGATCAAGAAAATAATAGAAAACTATAGTCTGACACTTAGAACTCTAGACTCAAAAGGAAACACTTTCCTTTGGTTACCAAATTATGAGAGTACAAAAAACTTTTAATTTATTAATGAGCTTTACTCTCTAAGTGTGAAAGAATTGCCTCATATATCTGGCAAAATAAAAAAATAATGCACATTTCTTTAAGCACTTAATTTTTCATGTTACAATTCTGAGTGGAAATCTAATACATAAAAATGAATTTTAACTTTCAGCTAACTACCTTAAGAACTGAGGATCACCCTGAGTATATATTAATGTAACAGAGTTACAACATAAAGGTATTTTGTCACTCACTAATACCTCCAGAAGACTCTTGATTTTTTTAGTTTTTTTCATGATTTATGTAATTGCTCTGTTCTTCCCACACAGCGAAGCAATATTAAGTGTGCTCTCCATTTCCCCAGTACCTTTTCAAACTGATACAGTAAGAGAAATTTATTAGACGTGTGAAAAAAGTATAGATTTTGAGAAAGGAGAACCCTGGAGGATTTTTCTGTAAATGAATTTGTCACATGACTTTGGGCTGTTAAGATGATCTTTACAATTCCCTTTTAGATTTTTCCTCTTACAAAAACACAGCGAAGTTATTACTAATTTCTTGCTTGGAAGATATGAAGTTATAGAAGTCATTAAAAAAATTTTTTTTAATCTAACACTTCAGAGGTATTGAGAGTCAAAAATTTATACCTTTCAGAAGCCAGACCCTGCATTATTCACTATTAAACATACATGTAAAGTTAGGTCCAAGATTACTTCATTCTTCAAGACCATTATCCTTCATGATATGTTCAAATCTCCTCAGAATTTATCCTACCTTTCTGAAATATTTGTTTATATTTCTATATATGTATTTCCTTGTGCAGAAGAAAAAGAAAAGTGTTCTTAAGGTTAACTTACCATAAATATGTCCAGTGTAAATATGAGAAGTATCATAATCAAGTACTTTATTTGATGTTTCTACTTTAAATTCATCACTGAAAAGGGATGTGTCCCTCTTCATGCGTAGGTTAAAATGTCTGAAAAACAGGATAGGAGAGGGAAGAAATGAAATTAAAAGGATCCAAATTCTAAGGAATTCTTTTTATAAAAAAGTCTGCAAAATGTGGACTGTTTCACACAATTTCTCTATTTTGGAAATATACTAACCAAGATCTTATAAAAATTCTGCTCTGAATTTCAACCTAGTAGCTGTAAAAGAAGTCTAAATTATATGCAACTGAACAGTAACTGTCTAGGATGTATTAAAAAATAAATGCCTATTGGCTGATTCCTATATGATAAGATAAGATCATTCCAAGAGTAACTAAATTGCTTAGAGATAAACAAGCTTCTTGACCCCAAAATACTATTTATTATTCACCACTACCTGTCTTCCCTCTCTCATCATTTTGAAGCTTTGCCATTTCCCCTATTTTCACAACTCAAATAAGATAATAAGATAATACAGAAAAGTGGCATCTATATTAGATACTTAACATCTTTTCTCAGAAAAGCAAGTTTTTATGCATGCTTTCTTTTATATACACACACACACAGACACACACACACACACACGGTACCCTTTCAATTCCTTTATCTTTCCCTGGGGCTTCTAGTTCTTCTAATTATCTCTGGACCTTCCTCAGTTCAATGTGGGGACCAAAAAGACCATAATAGCTGAAGTCATACTCATCCTAACTGTCCTCTATAAAGGAGAGGGAAAGACCAGAATATTAAAGTGAAATTAAATAGAGAATGTAGAATTTAGAATGAAACTTGGGATCAAATCTTAAGCCTAAAATTTACTATTCCAGGATTCCTGTCTGTTAAATGAAGATAATACATTCTATCTTACAGAACTGTTCTAAGGATGATTAAAAGTTATAATGTATGTAAAGTCACTAACACTGTACCTAGTACACAGGAAATGTACAATAAACGGCAACAAATAAGCTATCAATACTAACTCTTAAAAGAATATTAAGTTTCCTTAATAACTGCCATAAAATTCTGCACATAACAAAATTTCTAGTCAATGAATCTGACCCCAAGTCTTCACTTAGCAACCCCTAAAAGTTAGCAGGATATGGAGTAACTAGAACTTTCATACACTGCCAGTGGAAGGACAAAATGGGTAACCACTTTGGAAAACTGGAACTTTTTTTTAAAGTTAAATATACAAAAACACTATGACCCACAATTCTTCTCCAAGAGAAATGAGAACATAAAACATATGTCCACACAAACAAATGAACACAAATGTCCACAGCAGATTATTCATAATACCCAAAATCTACTGGAAACAACCTAAATGTCTATGAACAAATAGATACAAAAAGATGGTGGGTTATTCATACAATGGCAAACTAAAGATCAAATTACTAAACACGTATTTTTGTGACAGCACAAGAGAATCCACACAGCGTAATTCCACATGTGTGAAATTCTGTAACAGGTAAAATCTATCTGTAGTTATAGAAAGGTGAACAGTGGTTGTCTGGGGTGCTGAGAGACTAAAAGCAAAAGGGAATAACCAACTTTTTGCAGTGATAGAAAGCTTGTATTTACATTTTGATCAGAATGGTTATACGTGTGTATTTGTCAAAACTTACCTCAAACTATACAATTGAAATGAGTATGTTTTATTTTATGTAAATTATGCTTCAATAAAGTTGATTTCAAATAAAACCAACTTGTTTTTCGAGTGAATAAGGGTTAACAGGGTACACACACTAGTTAACTTCAGAAAGTATGCCCCTTTTGAACACAACCTATTTTATCTCTTCCTTCATTTCATGTTACTCTTGGTACACTTTTATTCTGTGACTGTATTCATTTCCTAGTTGCCTAAAACTCTCAACAAAAAACTCCAGGGCTTCCCAGGGGCTGTGGCAAGGACTCGGGGCTATAAATGACATCCCTGAGGTTCCAATCTACTCCAGGAAGTAACTGACAAAGCCAAACACACCTTCTAAGTGGGAAGTCCACAACTGGAGTTAAAAACAGACTATCCTGAACAAACGGAAATCTGCCTGGATTGTTGTTGCACTTCATATCTTTTCATAAAATTGCTTTCACCAAATAATAGGAAATTCTTGATCATATATGCAAGTACAAATACAGACATTTTTTTAAAGGACAATATTTGAAAAATCATTATTTTATCATTATATAGACTTTTAATTTCCTATATAAATACTATTTCTAAAACAACATTGTTAAGCAGACTAAACACTAAATGTCCAAGTGCTTAATATGTTTATCATTCAAGATTATTCAGAAAAATTGCTGTACACTGAAACCAACTTAAATTAGAGCATTAGCATACTATATGGTAAAAAAAAATGTGGAAAAGCATCAGAAAGACATTTTAAGTTCAATATAAGAACAGTCTACAGGACACGCTTGGAGGTAAGATGGCGGCAAGATGGCGGCGTGAGCTGGGCGGCAGAAATTTCCCAAAACCATATATATTTATGAAAATACAACAAAAACAACTACTCCTAAAAAAGAGAACAGAAGATACAGGACGGCACCAGCCTGCAGCTACACCTGAGACGACTTGGCACCCCGCAAAGTGGGTAAGATAAGAAGCCACGTCCCGGCGGGACCCGCGCACTCCCCCACCGCAGCGCACTGGTGGGAGGAGAGGACTCAGAGCCGGGAGGGGGTGGAAGCACAGGCCTGCGAAATAACCAGCCCTGGTGATCTGCGCCAGAAGCGCTGACACACATTGCGCTGTGTACTGGAGATTGGAGAGAGACAGAGGGTGCAGGATCTGAGCAGGGGAATGTACCGGATCCTCGCAGCCAGGTCTGCGGAACAAAAGAAAAGCGCGCGCTTTTTTTTAGCAATCTTAAAGAGGCAGGGGCCCAATGGAGGGGCAGGATCGTCCAAGCACACTCAGCCCAGCAGGCTGGAAGTCCTGGGAATTTCGGATCCCTTGCTGGCGACTGGGAAAAACTTGCCGTACTGAGACTTGCCACAGGGATCAACAATCTCCAGTTCATGCCCACCAATGCAGAATAGTGGAACAACAGCGCCACCTACACCATGCCACAAAATCTACTCCTGGTGGGCGTTTTTTTTTCTCTTTTCTTTTCTTTCTTTGTCTTTTTTTCTTTTTAAAAGTCTTAAAGAGCCCAGCTAATATATGTGGCACCTACCAGCGACCACTTCTATCGCCATGAAAAGACAGAGGAACATGGTACGAACAAAACTTACCCAGACCCAGACATCACCAGAGAGGGAACCTGAAGGGATGGAAAAGCACAACCTTCCTGAAAAAGATTTCAGAACAAAAGTCATAAACATACTGATGGATCTACAGAGAAATATGCAAGAGCTGAGGGAGGAAGTGAGGGAAGTGAGGAAAGACACTGCAGAAATGAGACAAGCGATTGACGGGCTTAGCAGCAGACTGAAGGAGATGCAAGAGACTGTTAATGGAATAAAAATCAGAAAACAGGAATACAAAGAAGCTGAGGCAGAGAGAGATAAAAGGATTTCTAGGAATGAAAGAATATTAAGAGAACTGTGTGGCCAATCCAAACAGAACAATATTCGCATTATAGGAGTACCAGAGGAAGGAGAGAGAGAAAAGGGGATAGGAAGTGTCTTTGAAGAAATAATTGCTGAAAACTTCCCCAAGCTGGGGAAGGAAATAGTCTCGCAGTCCACGGAAGCCCACAGATCTCCCAACACAAGGGACCCAAGGAGGACAGCACCAAGACACATAATAATTAACATGGCAAAGATCAAAGATAAAGACAGAGTATTAAAGGCAGCTAGAGAGAGAAAAAAGATCACCTACAAAGGAAAACCCATCAGACTATCATCAGACTTCTCAACAGAAACCTTACAGGCCAGAAGAGAATGGCATGATATATTTAACGCAATGAAAAAGAACGACCTCAAGCCAAGAATACTGTATCCACCACAATTATCATTTAAATACGACAGACGGATTAAACAATTTCCAGACAAGCGAAAGTTGAGACTTTGCCTCTCATAAACCACCTCTACAGGATATCTTAAACAGACTGCTTTAGAGGGAAGCACTCCTAAGGCTAAAAAGATGTC
The DNA here is from genome assembly GCA_032199065.1 of Smutsia gigantea. Classification (NCBI taxonomy): domain Eukaryota; kingdom Metazoa; phylum Chordata; class Mammalia; order Pholidota; family Manidae; genus Smutsia; species Smutsia gigantea. Next base: position 57,587 of record JAVSCE010020453.1, read on the forward strand.
ACCAGAGAAAATAAAATCATAGCAAAGAAAGCAGACCATCCAAGTACTAACTAAAGGCAAAGAATAAAACACCTAGTATACAAAGAATGGAGGAGGAAGAATAAGAAGGGAGAAAAATAAAGAAACATCAGACGGTGTTTACAATCACTTAACAAGAAAGTTCAGTTAGATTAGATAGTAAAGAGGAAAACCTTGAACCTTTGGTAACCATGAATCTAACGCAGCAATGGCAATAAGTACATATCTATCGATAATCACTCTAAATGTAAATGGACTGAATGCACCTATCAAAAGACACAGAGTAACAGAATGAATAAAAAAGCAAGAACCATCTATACGCTGTTTAAAAGAGACTCACCTCAAACCCAAAGATATACACAGACTAAAAGTGAAGGGGTGGAAAAAGATATTTCATGCAAACAACAAAGAGAAAAAAGCAGGTGTTGCAGTACTTGTATCAGACAGAATAGACTTCAAAATGAAGAAAGTAGCAAGAGATAAAGAAAGACATTACATAATGATAAAGGGGTCAGTCCAACAAGAAGATATAACCATTATAAATATATATGCACCCAACACAGGACCGCTGCCATATGTGAAACAAATACTAACAGAATTAAAGGAGGAAATAGAAAGCAGTGCATTCATTTTAGGAGACTTCAACACAACACTCACTCCAAAGGACAGATCAACAAGACAGAAAATAAGTAAAGACACAGAGGAACTGAACAACACACTAGAACAGATGGACCTAACAAACATCTACAGAACTCTACACCCAAAAGCAACAGGATACACATTCTTCTCAAGTGCACATGGAACATTTTCTAGAATAGACCACATACATACTAGGCCACAAAAAGAACCTCGGTAAATTCAAAAATATTGAAGTTCTACCAACCAACTTCTCAGATCACAAAGGTATAAAACTAGAAATAAATTTTAGAAAGAAAACAAAAAGGCTCACAAATAGGTGGAGGTGGAGACTTAACAACATTCTCCTAATTAATCAATGGGTTAACGACCAAATCAAAACAGAAATCAAAGAATATATGGAGACTAATGACAACAACAACACAAATCCAAAACTTCTGTGGGACGCAGGAAAGGCAGTTCTAGGAGGAAAGTATATTGCAATCCAGGCCTATTTAAAGAAAGAAGAACATTCCCAAATGAATAGTCTAAAGACACAATTATTGAAATTGGAAAAAGAAGAACAAATGAGGCCCAAAGTCACGGAGAAGGAGGGACATAATAAAGATCAAAGAAATAAATAAAATTGAGAAGAATAAAACAATAGAAAAAAATCAATGAGACCAAGAGCTGGTTCTTTGAAAAAATAAAAAAACGATAAACCCCTAGCCAGACTCCTTAAGAGAAAAAGAGAGTCTACACACAAACAGAATCAGAAATGTGAAAGCAAAAATAATGACAGACCCCACAGAAATACAAAGAATTTTAAGACAATATTATGAAATTCTATATGCTAAGAAGCTGGAAAACCTAGAAGAAATGGACAACTTCTTGGAAAAATACAACCTTCCAAGACTGACCAAGCAAGAAACGGAAAAACTAAAGAAACCAATTACCAGCAATGAAATTGAAGCGGTAATCAAAAAACTACGCAAGAACAAAACCCCCAAGCAAGATGGATTCACCCCGGAATTCTACCAGACACATTGAGAAGACATTCTCCTTAAAGTTTTTCAAAAAATAGAAGAGGAGGGAATACTTTCAAAGTCATTCCATGAAGCCAGCATCACGCTAATACCAAAACCAGACAAAGACTTCACCAAAAAAGAAAATTACAGACCAATATCCCTGATGAACGTAGATGCAAAAATACTCAACAAAATATTAGCAACCCGAATTCAAAAATACATCAAGAGGATCATACACCATGATCAAGTGGGATTCATCCCAGGGATGGAAGGATGGGACAACATTCAAAAATCCATCAACATCCTCCACCACATCAACAAAAAGAAGAACAAAAACCACATGATCACCTCCATAGATGCTGAAAGAGCATTTCACAAAATTCAGCATCCATTCACGATTAAAATTCTCAACAAAATGGGTATAGACGGCAAGTACCTCAACATCATAAAGGCCATATATGACAAACCCAGAGCTAACATCATGCTTTCTTTTTCATCTAAGATCGGGAACAAGACAGGGATGCCCACTCTCTCCACTGTTATTCAACATAGTACTGGAGGTCCTAGCCACGGCAATCAGAGAAAACAAAGACATACAAGGCATCCAGATTGGTAAAGAAGTCAAATTGTCACTATTTGCAGATGACATGATATTGTACAGAAAAAACCCTAAAGACTCCACTCCAAAACTACTAGAACTAATACCTGAATTCAGCAAAGTTGCAGGATACAAAATTAACACACAGAAATCTGTTGCTTTCCTATACACTAACGATAAACTAACAGAAAGAGAAATCAGAAAAACAATTCCATAAACAATTGCATCAAAAAGAATAAAAAACCTAGGAATAAACCTAACAAAGGAAGTGAAAGACCTGTACTCTGAAAACTACAAGACACTCCTAAGAGAAATTAAAGAGAACACTAACAAATGCAAATTCATCCCACGCTCTTGGCTAGGAAGAATAAATATTGTCAAAATGGCTATACTACCTAAAGCAATCTACAGATTCAACGCAATCCCTATCAAACTACCAACAGCTTTCTTCAATGAACTCAAACAAATAACTCTAAAATTCATATGGAACCACCAAAGACCCCATATAGCCAAAGTAATCCTGAGAAGGAGGAATAAAACAGGGGGAATTATGCTCCCTGACTTCAAGCCGTACTACAAAGCCACAGTAATCAAGACAATTTGGTATTGGCACAAAAACAGACCCACAGACCAGAGGAACAGGATAGAAAATCCAAACATTAACCCAAACATATACAGTCAATTAATATTTGATAAAGGAGCATTGGATATACAATGGGGAGATGACGGCCTCTTCAGCAGCTGGTGTTGAAAAAACTGGACAATTACATGTAAGAGAATGAAACTGGACTACTGTTTAACCCCATACACAAAGGTAAACTCAAGGTGGATCAAAGACCTGAATGTAAGTCATGAAACCATAAAACTCTTAGAAAAAATATAGGCAAAAATCTCTTGGATAAACATGAATGACTTCTTCATGAACATATCTCCCCGGGCAAGGGAAACAAAAGCAAAAATGAACAAGTGGGACTATATCAAGCTGAAAAGCTTCTGTACAGCAAAGGACACCGTCAGTAGAACAAAAAGTTATCCTACAGTATGGGAGAATATATTCATAAATGACATAAACTCCAATAAGGGTTTGACATCCAAAATACATAAAGAACTCACACACCTCAACAAACATAAAGTAAATAACCCAATTAAGAAATGGGCAGAGGACATGAACAGATACTTCTCCAAAGAAGAAATTCAGATGGCCAACAAGCACATGAAACGATGCTCCACATCACTAATCATAGAGAAATGCAGATTAAAACCACAATGAGATATCACCTCACACCAGTGAGGATGGCCAACATCCAAAACACAGACAACAACAAATATTGGCGAGGATGTGGAGAAAAGGGAACCCTCCTACACTGCTGGTGGGACTGCAAATTAGTTTAACCATTGTGGAAAGCAGTATGGAGGTTCCTGAAAAAACTCAAAATAGAAATACCATTTGACCCAGGAATTCCACTCCTAGGAATTTACCCTAAGACTGCAGCAGCCCAGTTTGAAAAAGACATATGCACCCCTCTGTTTATTGCAGCACTATTTACAATAGCCAAGAAATGGAAGCAACCTAAGTGTCCATCAGTAGATGAATGGATAAAGAAGATGTGGTACATATACACAATGGAATATTATTCAGCCATATGAAGAAAACAAATCCTACCATTTGCAACAGCATGGATGGAGCTAGAGGGTATTATGCTCAGTGAAATAGGCCAAGCCGAAAAAGACAAGTATCAAATGATTTCACTCATATGTGGAATATAAGAACAAAGAAAAAAAACTGAAGGAACAAAACAGCAGCAGACTCACAGAACCCAAGAACGGACTGACAGTTGCCAAAGGGAAAGGGACTGGGGAAAATGGGTGGGAAGGGAGGGACAAGGGGGAAAAAGGGGTATTACAATTAGCATAGTAATGTTGGGGGGGCACAGGGAGGGCTGTGCAACTTAGAGAAGACAAATAGTGATTCTATAGCATCTCACTACGCTGATGGACAGTGACTGTAATGGGGTTGGTGGGCGGGACCTGATGATGGGGGTAGTTTAATAACCATAATGTTGCACATGTAATTGTAGATTAATGATACTAAAATAAATTATATATATATATATATATATATATATATATATATATAAATAGTCTACACTACATTCCCTACCCCCCAAAAAAAGTTTTACACCACCTGAAATATTTGAGCACCTAGCAACCCTAGAGGGATGTTACAACAGAATTTAAAAACACTTCAAGTAGGTCCCTTCCAACCCTGACAGATACCGTGGTAAGAAAATCATCTCACGTGTACAAAACATTATTCTTAATTATGCATTGCAGAGTCAGATAATAAAAGAAAAAAACATCTGATTTGAAATGTAGATCATACCCCCAAAACTCATTGCTTTTATTAACATCAAAATTAATTTGCATTTAAAACCTGTATCAACACAAAAGGGAACAAAACGAAGGTGATCCTGAAAGGCAAGTAAAACGTAGAAAGAAGCCAGACTAAATTAAAGTCTGTCCCAATCTACGAAATAAAGTACAAATAACTAATCAGAATGAAAATAATTTTAAATCACTATCGTCTGTTGGATAGTTCACATCGTTATGCTGTCTAAATATTTCTATACATTACAAATTCTTGCAACATTCCTATTGGATAGTATATTATAAAATAGTAATACAAATTAGCTGACTAATCATATTCTGCTTCCCCTATTTCTCAACAAGCCTTCAATAAAAAAACAATCTTAAAACATAACCTGATTCTTTAGTTGTTTAAAATTCTGGCCCCAAAGGTCAGAAAAATTAGTGAACACTGTCTTATAAAAATCACTGTATTCTGGGGAAAATGGTGGTTCTTCAAAAAGTTAAACATGAAATAACCATATGATTTGGCAATTCTACTTCTAGGTATATACCCAAGGAACTGAAATCAAGGTTTCAAACAGATACCTGTACACCAATACTCACAGCATCATTACTCACAATAGCAAAAGGAGAAACAACAATGTCCAACAGCAAAGGGATTCAAAACCTGTATGAGTGATATAGGGATGTAACAGATTTTCTGACACATGCTACAACACGGATGAACCTTGAAACATGCTAAGTGAAGTCAGACACAAAAGGACAAATTCCACTTATTTGATGTACCTAAAATAAGCAAATTCCAGGACTTCCGGGAAGATGGCGGTGTGAGCAGGGCGGCAGAAATCTCCTCCCAACACTATATTTATCTACGAAAACACAGAAAATACATCTATTCCTAAAAGAGAGACGAGAATACACAGGAGAGCGCACAGCGTGCAGCTACACCCGAGAGGACTCGGCACCCCAAGAGGCGGGTAAGATACGGAGCCGCGACCCGGCGGGACCCGAGCCCTCCCCCACACCAGCGCACGGGCGGGAGGAGAGGACTCAGAGCCGGGAGGGAGTGGAAGTGCACCCCGCGAAGTAGCCAGCCCGGTGATCTGCGCGGGGAGCGCTGACCCACATTGCGCAGTGCAGCGGAGATTGGAGAGACAGAGGGGCAGGATCTGAGTGGGGAACACACCAGGGTGCTTGCAGCCGGCTCCCGGGAAAGAAAAAAAAAAGTGTGCGCTTTCCTCAGCGTTCTTAAAGAGACAGGAGCCCAGCGGAGGAGCCGGATCGCCCCAGCACACTCAGCCCAGCAGTCTGGGAGTCCTGGGGAGTTTCAGACGCCTTAGCTGACGACTGAGGAAGCGTAGCCATACTTAACACTTCTCACTGAGATCAACAGCCTCCTATTCGTTCCCACCCCTGCCAGAGCGATAAAGGGCCCTGCGGAGCGGCACAGTCACAGCTATGGAATAGTGGGGCAATAGCGCCACCTAGAGCATTCCCACAGAATCTACGTCCGGTGGGCATTTTTTTTGTTTTTTTTGTTTTGTTTTGTTTTTTCTTTTCTTTTTTTTTCTTTTTTTCCTTCTTTCTTTTTTTTCTTTTTTTTCTCTTCTCTTTTTAAAGTCTTAAAGAGCCCAGCTGACATACGTGGCAACTATCAGTGACCAAATTATACAGCCATGAAAAGACAGAGGAATATGGTTCAGACCAAAATCAACCAGACAACCCCAGAGAGGGAGTCTGAAGGGATGGAAATGCACAGCCTCCCTGAAAAAGAATTTAGAATAAAAGTCATAACCATGCTGACGGACCTACAGAGAAATGTGCAAGAGCTGAGGGAGGAAGTGAGGGAACTGAAGAAAGACAATACAGAAATCAGACAAGCGATCGACGGGCTTAACAGCAGAATGCATGAGATGCGAGAGACTGTTAATGGAATAGAAAACAGAGAACAGGAGTACAGAGTAGCTGAGGCAGAGAGAGATAAAAGGATTTCTAGGAATGAAAGAATATTGAGAACTGTGTGACCAATCCAAACGGAACAATATTCGCATTATAGGAGTACCTGAGGAAGAAGAGAGAGAAAAAGGGATAGAAAGTGTCTTTGAAGAAATAATTGCTGAAAACGTTCCCTCGCTGGGGAAGGAAGTAGTTTCGCAGTCCACCGAAGCTCATAGATCTCCCAACACAAGGGACCCAAGGAAGACAACACCAAGACACATAATAATTAGGATGGCAAAGATCAAAGATAAAGACAGGGCATTAAAGGCAGCTAGAGAGAGAAAAAAGATCACCTACAAAGGAAAACCCATCAGACTATCATCAGACTTCTCAACAGAAACCTACAGGCCAGAAGAGAATGGCATGATATATTTAACGTTATGAAACAGAAGGGCCTCGAACCAAGAATATTGTATCCAGCACGATTATCATTTAAATATGACTGAGGGATTAAACAATTTCCAGACAAACGAAAGTTGAGAGAGTTTGCCTCTCATAAACCACCACTACAGGATATCTTAAATGGACTGCTGTAGATGGAAGCACCCCAAGGCTAAAAAGATGTCACCAGAGAAAATAAAATCATAGCAAAGAAAGCAGACCATCCAAATACTAACTAAAGGCAAAGAATAAAACACCTATTATAGAAAGAATGGAGGAAGAGGAATAAGAAGGGAGAGAAAGAAAGAAACATCAGACTGTGTTTACAATAACTTAACAAGAAAGTTAAGTTAGATTGTTAGATAGTAAAGAAGCAACCCTTGAACCTTTGGTAACCACGAACCTAAAGCCAGCAATGGCAATAAGTACATATCTATTGAAAATCACCCTAAATGTAAATGGACTGAATGCACCAATCAAAAGACACAGAGTAACAGAATGAATAAAAAAGCAAGACCCATCTATATGCTGCTTACAAGAGACACACCTCAAACCCAAAGATATACACAGACTAAAAGTGAAGGGATGGAAAAAGATATTTCATGCAAACAACAAAGAGAAAAAGGCAGGTGTTGCAGTACTTGTATCAGAAAAAATGGGCTTCAAAACTAAGAAAGTAGCAAGAGATAAAGAACAACATTACATAATGATAAAGGAGTCAATCCAACAAGAAGATATAACCATTATAAATATATATGCACCCAACACAGGAGCGCCAGCATATGTGAGACAAATACTAACAGAATTAAAGGAGGAAATAGACAGCAATGCATTCATCTTAGGACACTTCAACACACCACTCACTCCAGAGGACAGATCAACCAGACAGAAAATAAGTAAAGACACAGAGGCACTGAACAACACACTAGAACAGATGGACCAACAGACATCTACAGAACTCTACACCCAAAAGCAACAGGATACACATTCTTCTCAAGTGCACATGGAACATTTTCCAGAATAGACCACATACTAGGCCACAAAAAGAACCTCAGTAATTTCAAAATATTGAAATCCTACCAACCAACTTCTCAGATCACCAAGGTATAAAACTAGAAATAAATTTTAGAAAGAAATCAAAAAGGCTCACAAATACATGGAGACTTAACAACACTCCTAATTAATCAATGGGTTAACGACCAAATCAAAACAGAAATCAAAGAATATATGGAGACTAATGACAACAACAACACAAAGCCACAACTTCTGTGGGACGCAGCAAAGGCAGTTCTAAGAGGAAAGTATATTGCAATCCAGGCCTATTTAAAGAAGAAGAACATTCCCAAATGAATAGTCTAAAGACACAATTACTGAAATTGGAAAAAGAAGAACAAATGAGGCCCAAAGTCACCAGAAGGAGGGACATAATAAAGATTAGAGAAGAAATAAATAAAATTGAGAAGAATAAAACAATAAGAAAAATCAATAAAACCAAGAGCTGGTTCTTTGAAAAATAAACAAAATAGATAAACCCCTAGCCAGACTCATTAAGAGAAAAAGAGAATCTACACACATAAACACAATCAGAAATGAGAAAGGAAAAATCACGACGGACCCCACAGAAATACAAAGAATCATAAGAGAATATAATGAGAACCTATATGCTAACAAGCTGGAAAACATAGAAGAAATGGACAACTTCTTAGAAAAATACAACCTTCCAAGACTGACCAAGCAAGAAACAGAAAAACTAAACACACCAATCACCAGCAACGAAATCGAATTGGTAATCAAAAAACTACCCAAGAACAAAACCCCTGGGCCTGATGGATTCACCTCTGAATTCTACCAGACGTATAGAGAAGAAATAACACCGATTCTCCTTAAAGTTTTCCAAAAATAGAAGAGGAGGGAATACTTCCAAACTCATTCTATGAAGCCAGCATCACTCTAATACCAAAACCGGGCAAAGACCTCACCAAAAAAGAAAATTACAGACCAATATCCCCGATGAACGTAGATGCAAAAATACTCAACAAAATATTAGCAAACCGAATTCAAAAATACATCAAGAGGATCATACACCATGATCAAGTGGGATTCATCCCAGGATGCAAGGATGGTACAACATTCGAAAATCCATCAACATCATCCACCACATCAACAAAAGAACAAAAACCACATGATCATCTCCATAGATGCTG
>JAVSCE010020454.1:0-36543 GCA_032199065.1 Smutsia gigantea
GGGAAGACAAACCAGAGGAAAAGGGGACATGAAGATGGGAGCGAGATGCAATGACAGTCACAAACTGAGAAGTCAGGGAATACCAGCTGCCACCAGACGCTGGTCGAGGCAGGGAACAGAGTCTCCCCTCAGCCTTCTGAGAAAGGTCACCCAGCCGACACCCTGATTTCAGACCTCTGGCCTCCAGAACTGTGAGAAAGCAAATGTCTGTTGGTTTATGCCACCAAGTTTGTGGTAATTTGTCACTAACAGGCATTCTATCAACCTAAAACACCTAAATTAATCCCTTTTTAACATAGTGAACTGTCCTCTTCACTACTGCCATTTCGCTTACATAGAAGCCATCGTTTGAGAAGATACCACTATATTTTGCAGCTTTATTGACCTATTATTTTGACACACATAACAAATTCTACCCAAAGACCCCCAAGTCCATTCTAACTTCTAGAAATTAATGTTTATCAAGTAGTTGAAATTAAGTAAGTTGGAAACTCTGTGGTAATGGAAAGAGGACATAGTCTGATGTCCCCATAGTTTTAAAACCTAACTCTGCCCATATTACCTGTATGGACCTCAGTAAGTCCCTGAATTTCACTGACCTTCAGCTGTCTTGTTTGTGAGGCAAGAATAAAAGCACCAGCACCTCACAGAGTCATTCTAAGGCTCAGGTCATGGATGTGAAGTGATGGGGAATCAACAGAGCTTGTTATGTTTACTCTCACTGTCTCACCCCCTCTGCAAGCAGGCAGAGGCGCTGAGCGATCCATCTGGGGGAATCGACAAGAGATACGGCTAATAACTGGATGTCTGTGCCAAATCTGGATCGGCATGTTATTTTCTCAGCACACATCCCAGAGAGTCTATCTGTACAACTGGCCTCTTCCCCTGAGTTCCAGCGCTGTCTAGGCTGAGTCCAGGAGAACCGGCACGTGCGTGGGCTGACAGGCCGTCAGCCAGGCTTCCCACTGGCTGCGTGAGCAGGACAGTGAGTGACCAACCCCGTCTCCCTCGCCAAAGTAGGACAAGCGTGGTGAGCCTCACTCCCCTCCGAGTCCAAAGTTGCCTTTGACTTTTCTGTCACCTCAGAGACGAATGCTGGGGACTCCCACCCCAAGACAGAGCCTGCATTTGATTTAGAGAACTGTTCTTGCAGCTCTAACCTGGGAACAAATGCTTCTACCAGCTGCTCAGCATGAGGAAGCAGGTGGGACCGCTGTCTTCATTAATTACCCCCAAAACCAATCACTCCAAACCTACTCCTGACCTCCACTAGATGGTGCTGGGACGTTTCTTCCCAGCTCCCTCGCAAGAAATGGCTCTCACCTCAAGCAGGCTGCGCCAGATCCTTTGGAGTTTCTACTGTTACCTCTTTCAGTCCAATCCCATCTGCTGGTATCTTACGGAAAGGCCTCAAAACTTATCAGTTGATCTTTTCCTTTCCTGTTTGTCAGCTCTATTATGGACTTTTTTTCTTACACGTTTTTGGGGAAATCTCTTCAATGAGATTGTGGGGTAAAAAGAATTTCAATACTTACATCACTCCCAGATATTAACTGTATAGGGGGAGGGGGGGTGAGGATGTAATAATATGGGTAACTGTTGAACCACTCTGTGTCGTGTACTTGAAGCCAATATAAGATTGTGTATCGACAGCTAATATTCCCCAGATAAAGGAAAGTATCTCAGCATAGCCCATGTTTGTATTATGCTAATCATTTATAATCACGTGTAAGATTCACTTTAGCATGCAAAAAGGGACTTAATGTCTCATCAAGGACAAACATCCTAAGACCACTTTTAACAAGTCCGCACCCCTAAGCCCTTTATCAGTTCCCAAAAATCCTCAACTGCCTATAAATCCCCTAGACAACACACCACCCCGGGCTCTCCTGTCCCCTCCTCGCGTGAGCCAGGAGCTCTGTCCTCTCACTTTATCTCTAAATAAAAGCCTCTCCCTGGCTCTCCTATAAAAAAAAAAGATTGTGTATCAACTGTACTACAATAAATAAATAAATAAATAACACTTAATGTCACTTCAACATCTTGACAAAAGCATACCTATTCTAAAAATGCGTCAAAAAAAAAAGCACAAGCCTTCTCTACCCCAACCCTGATGTACTGAGTGGGGCTTAAGGGTACAATTCCCTAAGGCTCCTGGGGTGATTCTGCGGTGAAGTCAGAGATGAGGGCCTCAGCGTTAAACCTCTTGGTATAATTAAGTCAGCGTGTAAAGTACCGAATAAATCATTAGCAGCCACTTCATTTTGTTTTGGTACCAGGCTATGCCACCCTAAAAGTTAATTGAAAATTACTAACCCAACTCCAGGACATAACTAGTACTTTGCAATCTAAACCCTCTGTCAGCTTTGTTAAATAAAACGCTTGGTGGGGAGTGTCTAGCTAGGATTCTATTCCCACACTCATTTCCTCCTATGTACCCTCAATTGCAACACTCACCAGCTACTTCCCTCACAAGAGTGTTAATTTACAGAATGTGAAGGCAATTTAAACAAACCTTGTTCAATGAAATGGGCAACGTGAGTGTTGTATCAAATCACTGCCATCAATTCTGTGACCTTTTCTTGGAGATTCTGAGAAGAGTTTTGTCTTAGCTCGGGCTGCCGTAACAAAACATCACAGACTGGGGGCCTTAAACAGCGAGCATGTGTTTCTCACAGTTCTGGAGGCCGGAGGTCCAAGATCAGGCCGCCAGCATGGTTGGGCTCTGATGAGAACCCTCTTCCCGGCTTGCCTACAGCCATCTTCTTGCTGCATCCTCACATGGTGGAGAGGTCTCCTCTCACAGCTCTTCTCATAAGGGCACAAACCCCATCATGTGGGCTCCACCCTCACAACCTAATCACCTCTCAAAGGCCCCACCTCCAAATGCCATCACATGGGGGATTAGAACTTCAACATATGGACTTTGGGAGAACACAAACATTCAGTGCATAGCAAGGATTAACCTCTTACTTGACCTTTCCTCCACTCATACCTTAGGCTGATCCTGTATCTTCCATGACGATGTTCACTTACGCCAGCATATGAGTTTGTTCCAGCCAACACCCACCTCACTCCACAATCTTGCTTCGAGTGTACCATCATTGCTGTGACTTCACCGCATCGACACATCTGGACCTGCCTCTCTCTGAGACTGCAGATAAGGGGTCTGTGAAGAGTGTTGGCTGAATGTGGGAGCTCTGGGACCAGACTGCCTGCATCCCTCTCTCTGCACCATCCCTCACTAGTGGGGTAGCCTTACACAAACGACATAACCACTCTGTACCTAGTTTTCTTATCTGTAAATGGGCACAACAACAGTGCCTCCTTCATAGAGTAGTTGTAAGACTAAGTGGATCAGAACCAATAAAGGGCTTGAAAGCAGCAAAAGCAAATGATATTCTTTCAATACGTGTTATCTGCTGTTGTCATTACTGCTGGGTGGCGGCTCCCTCTGGATGCATCCTGGGCAGTACAAACTCAACATGACTGAACTCATTCCCTGCCACTCTAACCTGTTCCATTCTGGGATCCCTTTCTCAGTTAACAGCATCACTGTTGACCTAGCCTCTCAAGCTGAGACCCGGAAGGCATCCTCAACTCCCCAAGTACTTGCACCAAATCCCGTCCACTCTATGGCAGAATTCTGTAGGGACGGCACTCTGCACCTCCTCAACACCGCCAGCTGTGGTGAAGGGCCCCAAGCTGGGGTGGGGACCCACCCATGAGGCCCAGGCGGGCAGTGGAGAAAGGTGGGCAGGCAGGGCCTGGGGCCACTCTCCCATCCTCCCCGCCTCAGCGACCTTCTGGTGGGCCTCTGGTCCCTCACCTGCAGGGGTTTACTAAAGAGTGACAGTAGCAAAGCTTCTCTAGTGTTCACTGTGCACCAGGTACTGTTGTAAGCACTCTTCACACCATATCTCACTTAATCTTCTCAACAACCCTTTGAGGTAGGTAGCCTTATGATTTCCATTTTATGGATTAAGAGGCTGATTTGGCAAAGGTTACAGTCAGGAAGTAGCAGTCAAGATTCAAATCCAGGCAATCAGGCCCAGCGTACATGTTCTCAATCAACACAGCCCCTGTCTCTCAGCCCAGGGCCGGGTACCTGGGGGAGGAGGAAGGGTGGATAGCAAGAACTGGGCCTAAGACACAGTTCCTGCCCATCTGAAGTTTACACTCAAGTGGGGGAGATGAATCATGTAGGTTCATGAACAAAACTACCATCAGGAAAGGCAGTGACCATTTGGTTAGAAAACTGAGTGGTACGGGTATAAGTACTTCTGGAGGATGAAGTTTACTTGGCTCGGATTTCAGGGAAGAAGTGTGAGGAATGTGGTTCTGACAGGTTGTTGAGAATGTGAGTCAATGCGAAGGGTCATTAGGAGCTCTTCAAATTGGGTGAAATGACAATGCAAAATATTCTGGGGAGGTTTGTGAGAGGTAGTTTCAGAAAATGGCTTCTGCCATCCTGACAGGCAAAGAACTAAAGGTGCTGACAATGAGCAGTGCTCCAAGGAGTGGTCCACGGCACCCAAAAGCCTGCACAAATCATGTGCCCCTGCAAGAGGGTTGCTCCCACCTTCCCTTGCTTGCTTCAAAGGTGATCATAGATGTGTCTGCACCTTCCCTATCTGGAAGGACCAAGAATCTTTCTGAAACTGTTTCAAAGTCTTATGAGTGGCTGACTTGCAATGCAGCAATATTTTTAAAGTAAAGGTTTTTCTTGGGGGAGTTACTCCTTCCTTCTCTTTCCCTTGCTTAAAACAACAAAAAACAAAATAAAACAAACATGGTGGCACTTCCTGAGTCAACAAATTAGGAATATGATTTTTAGGAAGGTGATTAAAAAAAAATATCCAGTAATGTACAACTAGCAGAAATCAAAGATGTATCTGCTTGGCCTCTTCTCTGCACATGTATACAAAAATACGACCAAGGTTATATATTGGCAATGGTCTAAATACCTGCAATGGAAGAATTTGCAGATGCTTCCCCAAAGCAAAATGTTTATTCATGGGATATATTCATTTTAATAAGAATATATTGCAATTTATATATGCAATCAAATATGCAATTTATACAACTAACTAGTTGTGGTCTTGGACAAGTTAATTACCCCATCTGAGTCTTGGTTTGTTCATCTGTCTATTATCTATCAAATACAGTTAACAATGTGTGCCTTACACCACACAGAGCTGCTGGAAGAATTAAATGTAATCAACCCTCCTACACTGTTGTGGGAATGTAAATTGGTGCAACTGCTGTGGAAAGCAGTATGGAGGTTCCTTGAAAAACTAAAAATAGAACTATCAGACAACCCAGTAATTCCACTTCTAGGAATTTACCCAAAGAAAACAAAATTCCTGATTAAAAAGATATATATGCACCCCTATGTTTATCGCCACATTATTTACAATAGCCAAGTTATGGAAGCAACCTAAGTGTCCATCAGTAGAAGAACAGATAAAGAAGATGTGGTACATATACACAATGGAATTATTATTCAGCCATAAAAAAAAAATAAATCTTGCCATTTGCAACAACGTGGATGGACCTAGAGGGTATTATGCTTAGTGAAATAAGCCAGGCAGAGAAAGACAAATACCATATGATTTCACTTACAAGTGGAGTATAAAAACAAAGCAAAACAGAAGGAACAAAATAGCAGTAGACTCCTAGAAACTGAGAAGTGACTGGTGGTTACCAAGGGGAAGATTTGGGAGAAGGAGGGTGAGGGGGATAAAAGGGCACAAGCATTCTCAATCATAATATAAGTTGGCCACAGGGATGGAAGCGCAGCATGGAGAATATAGTCAATAGTTCTGTAACATCTTTCTATGTTGACAGATAGTATCTGCACTAGTTGTAGTGAGGCTTTAATAATATGGGTAACTGCTGAACCACTGTGTTGTATAGTTGAAACCAATGTAAGATTGTATATCAACGATACTTCAATAAAGAAGAACTAACTTGTAAATAAACCCAAGACAGAAAATTGTGTGTGTTCTGCACAGCAACTAATGTAATATTTATATTAACTGATAATAAAGACATATGCCAAACTAAAAAAAAGAATTAAATGTAATCACACCCAATAAAGTGGCATGTGACTGTGAGCTACGGCCGTTACTATTATCGAATAAATACAGCAGCAGCACAAAGAGCATGGTGTTGCTGATGATTCAGGACGCAAATGCAAGCATTTACATTACAGACAATAAAGAGGGAAGGTTACTGTGAACAGTATTACTGTTTGAAATAATTTAGCATTTGCCTTTTGCATTTAGCAGAAAGTCTCCATTCAAATTAATAAAGATGGAAAGTTTCTTGCAAGCACCAATTATGATGTTCCAATTTTTAAGAACACATCCTATCAACAGCCATAATACAAAGCATGCTTTCTGCTTGTGTGCAAATGCGCTTCAATCTCCAGGGCCCACGTAAAATATAAAGTTCTGCCTGTTAACTGACATTTTCTTCCTATAATTTAAAGACAATCAGCTGCCCTGTTTGCTTTACTAACCAGATATTTTAAAAAGATCTCTGCGGCTGTTCTCATAACTTACATGGCCCCATTTTTCAAGATAGCTCCAGATATGTCTAGTATACTCTGACCCCCTCTCCAAAAGAAAGGAGATACATTTCAGTAAAAACTACATTTTTCCCCAGCAGTTTTTTTCCCTTCTTTGCTCTGCTTGTGTATGAGCACCATGTTTTAGAGAGCCCTCTCTTCATTTTCCTGCCTCAAGTGAACTGTAACTCATCATGCCATTGACTATACTTTGGTATAAATACAAAACTCTCCAGAAGTTTTCAGTAGATAAGGAAGATTTCAAAATTAGCTGGAGGATACTGGGAACAAGAAAGAAGGATTAAAAAAAAAACTCACATGTTTGATTTGCTCATTCTTGACAGTCTCTTCGTCTGCACTTGAAGTAGGACACAAATATGTTCTATAGCTGATTCTATCCTGAATCAGTGTCAGCTGGGTACCTATACGGAGGGTACAGGGCTCCGTGCTCCATCCCTTTCTTTCTCCCTGAATGAGGACCTGCCACATTCTCCTTATCTCTTCCACCGCCCACTGCCCTGAGAGCCCAGGACCCTCCCTATTCCCTTTCCAGAACCTCCCCTCGCCCACTGGTGCCCCTAGGCTGCACAAGCCCCACTCTTGCCCTGCTGTGCAATGTCAGAGCAGCTGTTTGCTGAACTTCTACTCTGTGCAAGCACCATGGCAGAGAAGGTCTTAGCTGAAAGCACTAGTCCAATTTGCAAGAACGTGTCAAAACTGGAACTCTGCTCCCCACCCCACCACACACACCACCACCACCACCACAACCAAACCCCACCTTGGCCCATTCTACACCCCCTGCCTTGCATGGGGCCAGAAGTCGATGTGGGAGGGAATTGATTTATGAAGTGACAGTCCCTTGTTTTGCTGAAATTACAAACCCACCGAGGTGTGGAAGTCTGACAGCACCCAGCTAGCTGGGCTGGACGGAGGGCGAGAAGGAAGGAAACAGGTGCAATGGCAACCAGGTCAGGTAGCATTCTCCAACAGGAAGACTCCAAGTACTACCAGTGGTTATGGGTTTTGTTTTGTTTTTGTTTTTTTCTGTTTTTTTCAAGGTGGAATCACCGAGTTCCTTGTCTCTTGTTTTTGTAAGGAGCACCGAGTAGTGACACCTAGTGGTCCCTACTTGAATTACTCTTGGATTACACAGCCTGAAAAAAGAAATCAAACATAGCTCAGGAAATTCAGTTTATTTTAAGGACAACTGTGGCAACTACTGTATTCTAGATTTCTCCCACAATCACCTCAGGTGAGTGAACTCCCCTCTCTTCACCTCCGTCTCCTCATCTGTAAATAGGAGTAATAAGGGTACTAAGCATGTGGGCTGTGACGAGGATTGGAGGAGATAATATATGCAAAGTGCTCAGAATGGTGCTTGGAACACAGTGAGCGTTCAGTCAGTATTAGAGTTGTTTTATTTTCATTGATAGAATGTATTCTAAAAATCTGGAATATAGTAGTTGGCTAGCTACATTAGTATTCTAATGTATTCCATTTGTCTTTGTCATAATATAAAACTAATATTTTTAAGTACTTAGTGAAACTGCATTACTTTGTAACCACAGTCTTTGAATACTGTTGACATAGCCAGGAAGGTGTGCCTCATATATCACATGGCCTTGCACGCCCTCGACATCACTCTGCGTACCTTCAGAGGTATGAGAAGGTCAGTGTTATCTAACATCTGCCTGAAAGCCCCACGGCAGCCCACACTGCTCCAGGATTATGTATGAGGTGTGAATGTCTTGGGTGGGATGTGCTCTAGTCAGTTTGCCACAGTCCACACCATTCCCTGTCGCCTTGCACTAGGCAACTTCTCCCATTTATGTTGCCTGCTAGCTCAGGAAATTCTTCAGATTGATACTTCTTGTTCAGACACTAAAAGATAAAGCCCATATTTTATTCTAGAATTGAAGGCCTTTCATGGTCTGCCCTTCTAGTCATGCTTTATTCATATGAACCCTTTCCACCAGCCACATTCATGCTAGCTGAATAGCTGTTCCATCCAGTCTGTCTTTCCTTAGCCAGTTCCTAGTATCTATCTAGAACGCTTCCCAGCCTAACACCAAAATCCTGCCTCTCCTCCAAGACCCATAGAAAATCCACTGACACTTGGAGTCTTCTCCCTGACTGTTACAACCTTCAGTAATGTTTTCCCTTTCCTGGTTTTGTCATTGATAAGCAAGGCTAATCAGTTGTATAGGGCGGTTGTTGGAGGCTAAGTGAGTAAATTGGTACTTTGTGCCTGGTACCTCACGCATGTCCATCAGTGAGGCCTTACTCTTACCCTTTCATTCCTCTCACCTGACCACTGGACCATCTATTTTACTTTGTGTGCGTGTGTCTTTTTTAAATCATTTTTTAAATGATGGTAAAATATGCATAACATAAAATTTTACCATTTTAACCATTTTTTACCTTGAGACATAATTGACATATAACATTAGAGTAGTTTCAGGTGTGCAACATAATGATTCTCTCTCTGTAATAGATTATGAAATGGTCATCACAGTAAGTCTAGTTGTCTAGTTTATATCCATCACCACCCATGATTGCAACTGTTTTCTTGTGACGATTTTCTTGTCATCATTTTAAGTGTACACTTCAGTGGCGCTGACTACATTCACACCGCTGGGTAACCATCAGCATCCATGTCCAAAACTTCTTCATCTTCCCAAACAAACTCTGACCCCATTAAACACCAACTCACCGTTCCCCCTCCCCCTCAGGCCCTGACAACCACCATCTACTTTCTGTCTCTGAAAATGATGACTTTAGGTACTTCAGATAAGTGGAATTATACAGTATTTGTCCTTTTGTGCTGGCTTATTTCACTTAGCATAATGTTCTCAAGGTTTATCCAGGCTGTAGCTTGTGTCAGAATTTCCTTCCTTTCTAAGGCTGAATAAGGCAATTTACTATTCAGCATACATGCATGTATTCACTACATGTTGTTTATCCGTTCATCTTCTGATGGATACCTGGGCGCTTCCACATGTTTTGGCTATTGTGAATAAAGCTGCTATGAACATGAGTTCATATGTCTGTTCAAGTCCCAGTTTTCAATTCTTTTGGGTATATGCCCATAAGTGGAATTTGCTGGATCATACAGTAATTTTACATTTACATTTTTGAGGAACTGCCGCATCATTTTCCACAGCAGCTGCATTTCACTTGCCGCCAGCAATGCACAAAGCTCCCAGTTTCTCCTGATCCTCACCAACACTTCCTTCGGTTGTTTTAATAGCTGTTGTGTGAAGTGTCTGCCATCTATTGTCTTTATGTCCCATTTCATACTTTAGTTTTTACTATCTCATTTTGTTCAGTCTTTTTTTCCTAACAAAATAACAAAGTTCTTGGTGGCAGAGACAGTCTTAGACAATTTCTCCCTGTGTCAGTCTGGGGTCTCGATCCTCCAAGTGTGGTCCCTGCAGCCTGGGTGCACCTGGGAGCTTGTTCAAAATACAGACTCCGGGCCTTGCCCTGGAACTACTGAATGGGACTCTGCATTGTAACAAGGCCGCCTGGGGGGGCTGCAAGCACTTAAGAGTAGAGTGGCACTAGGAGGGGGAGAGGCAGTTTACTTTCATTCCGTCTGTGGGTTCCATTCCCTCATTTTTCAGGTGCTCTATAAATGTTTGCTCATTGAGGGAATATGGAGAAAAATTAACACCCACCACCAGGCATTTGTCAAAAATGTGAAGAAGTATCTCTTGAAAAGTAGTTCAAAGCAGGTTGAAAAAGAGGGCAGAGAAAACTATCACAGCTTAGAAGACACAACTAAATGGCATGTGGGATCCTGTGGGTGATCCTGGGGCAAAAAAAAGGTCATTAAGCAAAAATTAAGAGATCTGAATAAAGTATGGGCTTTGGTTCATAATAATGCACAAATACTGGTGCATTAATTGTACCGTACTAATGGAATATGCGAGTAATGGAAAACGGAGTATGGGATATGTGGGAACTAACTCTGTACTATCTTCACCATTTCCCTGTAAATCTAAAACTACTCTAAAATAAAAAGTTTACTTAAAAGGGGGAGGCAGAGAATAGGCAGGGAGTCAGAATGACAGTCAGCCACAGATGTGCAGGGAGTGACATCTGCGTCATTGTTTTCCTGCTATGGAATATGTGGTCCCTTCAGGACCTTGTGTGATCAAAATGACATCTTTGCAGTTGTGAAGCAAGACGGCCAGAAGCTGGTGGTCTCTGAATCTCACATCGGCCCGCCCTTCCTCTGCTGGGCTGGGTCCGGCTGCTCCCCGCTCCCCTTGAGGGACCTACCTGCTAAACAGTCATCAAGAATCTGGGGTTAAAGACACAGCACACTCTAAGAAATATTCCAGCACTCTCTTATCTGCCTTTCCTGGGTTAAAATGTATTTTCTTGAGATTAAAATGTAAATGACACCAACTTGTAGAAGAAAGCATTAGCGCTGAGTCAGGAAGAGAAGTGCCACAGGGAACTAAGTTTTGCTGACAGGCTAGAAGCCCAGGCACTGCAATTACCCTTTACAGAAGCTCATTCTCTGTAAGTGAAATGATTTCTTTCTCTCTTAGCTCCTCCAATAAGCTTCTTCATTGAATACATCATATTTGTTTATGTCAAAATATTGGCCTTAGGGAAGTACCCACCTTTAAAATCACTCTGTACTAAAACAATCAGTACAGTAAGTAATAAAGGCTACAGCTAACATTTTTCTTTATGCTATATTTAAATACGGTGCCACATGCTTTACATGTATGATCTCATTTCCTTTACTCCAGAAACCAGCCCTGTGGGGCAGTGCTGTTAACCCATGAGCTATTTGTTACACATTTTCCATAGGAGAGGGAGACAGGTTTTAGAACAGTGAGGAAGAACTTTGGACTTGTGATCATTTCAAGTTCAGTGTGACACAAGAATGATATGGCTACCAAAAAGCTGATATAACATTATCCTGAATTAATAAAAGCATAACACCCAGGATAATGGAACACAAAAATGTACTGAGAACAGATTATATTGGTTGGAATGTCAAACATGTCATCCCTTTATTGCTCACAATACCCCTTGGATGAAGGAATCATTGCCCCCATTTTACAAGATGTATAAGCTCAAGACTTAAAGATTAGAAAATGGCACATGGGTCACACAGCTAGTAGGTGGCAGAGCTGGATCCTGAGCCCAGGTGTATCTGATGGCCAAGCATGACCCCTTCCGTAGGGCCATTCTGCCCAGGCAACTGGCCCAGTCACAGCTGGAGGCCCACCAGACCCTGAACTGTAAAAGGTGGGGTCAAGGATCCAGGGAGAACAGCCCAAAGACAGCAAACACAGAAGGGGAAATCAAAACCATTTCCCATAAGAAATGGTGAGAGAAGAAGCATGGTCTCAAGAGAAGACATTACAGAGAGATGGGGTTTCCTCCACATATTTGAAGGACAGCTGTGTAGGAAAAGGGAGGGACATTCTGGGTGATCAAAGAAAGCAGAACTAGGGCTAAGGAAGCCCAGAATTAGAGGGAGAGGGATTTAGGTTCAATATAATTGAGACTTCAGAAGAATTATTCCAGAAGAGTCATGGTCTCATGGAGCAGTGAAATCTGCATCCCTATAGGAGAGAGATCATATACGATTGAGGTGAACAGTGATCTAGAATTCTAGATAAACTTTAAGGTATGAAACTCAAGATGCAAGTTATCCTAGTACAGAGTTTTACCACACAGCCCACTTACATAGAATACACACAGACCACATGAAGATCACAAATTTTCATTAAATATGTCTAATTCACACCAAATAAACTGTTAAGTCTTTGTCAGCACTTCAAGGACATCGTTGTGAATATTAAATGTCATCAAGCAATAGATATACAGTTTTGCCAGTGACAGAAAATATGAAGTTGCAAAGAATGAACATCTGAGACATATCTTCCAAACTGGCAGGTCCATTAGCATGGGCCCTAGCAAACCACCATGGTGGAACTCCTGCGGGTTCACATACAGACAGGACCTGAAGGACAAGGAGGAGTCCGAATCAAGGGCCCCCACGAGAGCATGCCCTGTGCACAAGACCCTCTCCCCAGTACATGAAGAAGTCCTCTTTGAATCTCTTCATGCAATAGTTACCAAGGAATCAGCAAGAATGTGGGAGACATCAGGTTGTCATCACAAAAACCTAGTCACTCTGCAGCAAAGAGGCTCACCTTCCTATTACTCATTAGGCTGGTTGTTTCCTTCAGAAGAATGGGATCCTGGCAGCATACCTTGTGCATATCTCCTGTCTTTACTCCATGCTATGGAGTGGTGCTAGTCTTCTGAATCAATACATCTCTTCTTCCACTAGTTTACCCACCTAGCTGTTCTGTAGGCAAGGTCACTGGTTAAGCAAGTCAGGCCTTCCTTAAATGGCTGGGAAAACGCTACACTACCCTGTGGTACAATGGCATATGATAGGCTGAGCATCATTGTAAACTGTGACCCTGATGCTTCAGTCTCAGCTGATAGACCCCCAAAAAACAGATAAGCCGATGCAGCCCACTTAAGTTTTCTCCTGGGGCAATATCACATGAAGGAAACGGTTCAGGCATAAATTCATGTAGAATTCGTCATGCACCTCCACACCCACGATTCATATGGTGCCCCTTGACTACTCGATGTTAACAAGGTATGCATGCCAATAAGTAACACCCTATGATTCAAAAAAGCCCTCCTCTGCCCAGCACAGGTCTTTAACTGGAGTTTTCTTCTTTCTGATGATTTGAGTGCAATCCAAAGAATCATTAATTCCTAAACAATATAGAAAACTACCATTAGACCATCGTCTTTTTAGCCATTTAAATTTTTTTAGAGGTTCTGTGCCTCAGAGAACCAATTACAAAAACATGTATGCAGTCACTAGGTTTCACTAACAAAAGTTAAAATGCTTAATTATCCAAAGTAACATTAATCAAAAGGACAGAAACAAATGGAAGATGAGGCACTTTAACCAAAGGTTGAATACACTATCTTGTACAAAGAGCTCATTTATCAAAACTGTGAGACCAAGTCTCCTAATTCTAGAGGGAAAAGAAGGCTAGACTTGGTGCTAAGCAACCTGGTTTTAGAGTCCATTCTGCCACTACATGTCTACAAGTATTTTAGTAAGTCACAGAATCCTCATGGACTATTTTACCAAACTCAAAAAATCTGTGACTTTACCATTACTCCCTACCATCAACACCCCTAAAAAAAAAGAACCAAAAAAACCCCTATTATCTCCAAGCTTTGATGTCCCTGCTAATAATAGACTTATCACAGTAGGTACCATATACACTGCCTGGCAGGTGGATTATATGTTCCCAACCTGGGGGTTCAGGCCCAGACATGAGATTTGCTATGGACAAAGAATTGTAAGCAGAAATGTAAGTCACTTCTGGATAAAAGCTTTAAGAATCACCATGTTCTCTTTTCTCTCTACCATGGGACCAGCAATATTTCAGATAGGGGCTTTTCTGTCAACCCCGGTCCCGGCTGAAGATGCCAGGGGTAGGAACTACATCAAACCTGCAATAGGAAGTTACAAATAAGAAATAAACTTTTGTTGTCAAAAGCCACTGAGATTTCTGGGTGAGTCTGTTACCACAGCAAAACCTAGCCTATCTCACTGGTACTGTTGTCATTTGCCAAATCAGTCGATCAGTATCTTCAAAAGACTTGCTCTTCAGGATCACAAGCTCCAAATTAGGAGTTTTTTAGACAGACACACGTGCTAAAATACGTCTTTCAGCAAAAATTAGGCATTTACTCAAAAGCTTTTTCTTTAAGCTGCCACTAAAAATAAGTTGACTTGCTAACATGGGAATTCTGTAACAGTTGCTCTTTCCTCTTACTAATTGCGATAGTATTAGTCAGAAAAGTCAAAAATACATAGTGCATCTGTTATGAGCAACAAAGCAAAACATTAGCTATTCATAGGAAAATGAGCCCTTTAGGGAGGCTTGAGATTCTCATTTGAAGACACAGAAAAAATTTAGGAATGTAGTACTACTACAACGTTAAAATTATTAATAGCAAAACAAGTAAAAAGATAGACGTTCCACTTAAAAAATGCTTTGCACAAACTATATATTCCATAACTATGGAAGGAAGAAAACTTGTTTTTTCTACTCTGAAGAGGCTTCTAAGATCCTATTTTGAATTCAGGTTGCCATAGAAACCAGAAGAATCCTGGATGTGATTCCATCATAACTGCTGCATAATTCGGTGCACATGGAAGAACCCTATCTTACTGTCTCAACTTAAAACAAAGCCCAACTCTGGCCTGAATCTTTGATGAGTCTCACCATTGAGGCTAAAACATCTGTAAAAAATTAAGGCTCATGACAGTGATACTCCTTCAAACTTAGATATTTTGCTTTCAAAGAGGTACGAGTAATGGTCAACATGAGCATGACCTACAGATGTGTTCTCTGAAGCGAGGTCATGGTATGTCATTCATGATACCAAGCAGGCACGTCTGCATAAAAGTGGTTGGGGGAGATATTTTTATCTATGGAAGCAATCACTGTGCTTCAGATAAACCACAAAAGCTCAGCTGCTATACAAAAATATGTAACAATAATAATACATAAGACTTATTCTGTGCTTACTGTTTTTAATCCTATTTCCATATTAATGCAACACCCTTATAAAGTAGGTACTGTTATCATCTCCATTTCATTGATGGGTAGAAGGGTAGGTGGTTGCATGTATGGGTAATACATGAATGATGGATGGGTAGATGGATAAATGTGACTAGAGGATGAATGGCTAAATAGATAAATGAATGAAAAGCTTTTCTAATAGTACAGCAGATGGTATCTCCTCAGGAAAAGAATATTGAAAATAATGCTTAAAAGAGGTTAAAATGACAAATGGACTGAATATTATTAGATGACCACCAAATATACATGTGTGCATTTACATGTACTTATACAAAGGCCCAGGAATGAAGGTACTCTTTAATAAAGTTAATTTTCTACTTTTTTCCTCTTACTATTTTAGAGATGTCCACTCACACAGCTGCTGCAGGACAGAGGGAAAGGCCCACCATGGAACGATGGTCCATGTCAGCATTACATGTGGCTGGCCAAAGGAGCACCAGGGATCTTTAGACTGAGAGGCAGTCAGGACAGGAGCTGAGAGGGTAAAGAGAGTCCAGACAGTGGATGAGGCCCTAACACACTCGGGGAAAAAAATCACTGTGCTTCTGTTTGTCTCCAACTTAAGGTTTTGAATCCTGCAGCCTACCATACTGACTCATGGTCATTCCCCAAGTCAAAGTATCTAGAACTTAGAGGTCCCGGTCCTTACTTATTATGACCTCTACCCTTCTGGGAAAAGGAGAGCCTTCTCAGACTGAGAGGTACCCAGCAGTGTCCATATGAGATGCCAGGGCCATGGCAGTTTAGCAGAGAGAGTGTCAGGTATCTCTATGTCATTTGGGTTTTTGTAGGATCAAGATAGTGGGTGGAATTCTTACTCTCCTACAGAGTCTCCTCTTTGGGGCTACTAGCTAAGATTTGGTCAGGACTCAGGAGCAGAGAGACAGAGAGAGTGAGCGAGCAGGCACTCTATTCCTATTGCTTGGCGAAGTTCATTAAGAATAGAGACCACAAATGGCTGCAGAAACTGTCCTTGTGACTCCAAGCCTCCAATGTTGTAAGTATCCTGGCTGCCTCTGGTGGACAGACCTCTGGAGTTCAAAGGCAAGGAGGAGACAGAGGGCCCCCTTCATGTAGAATAGTAAAGAGAAAGGTTAAAACATGCTATGTGCAATATAGAAAATGGGAGCTTCACAACAGATCTAACCAAGCAGCAATAATAAAACAGCTATTGAAGAAGTCATTATACAAATGAGATTCCAAACTTCATCTAGGAATGAGTGGGAAAGGAAGAGTATCAGTTAAACTGAAAAGAAAAACATTTGGACATGACATGAAAAGATAAGCAACGTGCAGAGATGAACTCGGGCCAATGAAATGCTTCTTAGCAACACCCAGTGACACAAGTCTTGGCCACTATGCTGTCTAACAAATAGTGACAACGTTTCAACATCATACCTTGCTGCCCTTTGAACAAGAGCCTTTCTGAAGACAGGAATAGTCTGATTTGGAAGGACCTTTCCAGTGACCAGTGAGTTGTGGTTACTTGGGTGGTGGAATCAACAGATCCTTTTGTCTCTGGCCTCCCCAAGACCTTGGAGAAAATAAATGATTTAGGAGTATTCAGTACAAATGGATAAGTTTGTCCAAAGAAATGAAGGGTGAGAATGAGACCACATCAGAATTCTGGATAGCCCTTAACAATTAAAAGCCAAGTAGTTTAAGAGAAGCCAGCTAAGGAAACAGGATGAGCAGAGGGGTTTGCAATACAAGACAAGACAGAGGAATGTCTCAGAAAACAGGGGTGGGGACGGTTCAGAAAGATGAAATGCTGCGGAGATGATAAGTAGTTTTCTGTGGAGACTTAGAAGCTGGCAGTGAAATCATGATGTCTTTTCAGTGAGCATTTCAGTAGAGGGTGATGGGGGCAAGAAGCCAAGTGTTCCTGTCTGAGAAGTAAATTGGATAGGAGGAAATACAGGCAGGGAATAAAAAGTTGTTCTTCCAAGATGTCTGAGAGCAAGGGAAGGAGAGAGAGATCCAGCAGTAGCTTGGGGAAATTGCACGGAGTTGGTGGTGTTTTTGTTTTTATTCCTGCTTTGATTTCAGAACGGGGTTTACTCAAGTGCCACTACAGCCAAAGGAGAAGTTCTCAGAGGACAGGAAGAGACTGAAGTTCAAGAGCATAATCAACAGTGATAATTAACAGATGACAACACAGGCAATGGGGAAAGAGGCTCAAGGACACACCTAGAGGAGGAAGCTCTGGAAAGGAAAGCACAGGGCATTTTCTTGTCTGAAATAATACTGGAAGGAGGCAAAAGCCCAAACTAGGACATCTAAAATGTGGTTTATATAAATGCATATCATTAATCCACCACCTGCACCTGTGGCTTGCCCTCAAAATGCACAAAATCACTGTGAGACATCAAAACAATGTACTTTCTATTTAAGCAAATGGAAAAATACATAATCCATTTTAGCATCATGTCAAATAAAGTTCTAGATTGGCATTTAGAGGGTTAAGACTTCAACTAAGGTGAAGTGTTCCCCTTCAGACAGCCAGAGTTTGACTTAATGAAAACAGAGATATGAATTGTTCAACCAATTCACCTTCAATTCACCTAGAAATGTCAGGAGGCTATCAGTAAAAGCAACGTGCAAAGGCTCTTAAGGAGAATGTTGTCAAAACTTAGGAGAATATTTGATACCCTTTCTAAATATTAAAACAGTGCCCATTTTTCCCTTCTCATTCATTTGTTTGTGAATTGGTGATGTTTTCTCAAGTGTAAAAATACCATTCAATTTAAAGCCTTCAAAGAATTAGAGAAAATGCACATGGAACTATATGCTGAACCTTGAAAGAAAGAAAACTAAAAAGGTAACAGTAACCTATTTCCTTTTTTCCTCTTTTCTTTCTTCAATTCTCACCTTTGACTCTTAAGAAAGGATACAGCATCTTCTTTTCCTTTACCAAACATTGGCTTTTTACATTTTGTCTTCTTCCAGAAAAGAATTTCCCTAGTAGACTATGTACTTAAAGTTAAGGCTGTATACATTCAAGGAGTATAAGCCCCTTATCTTCAAACATGTCACTGTGATCCAGTATCCAATGTTCCACAACAAAGCATGTTTAGAGACAAGTTATCTTACAACTGCACTGACTACACAGGAACCCACCACATAAATTTCAAGGGAGACAAAGGACCCCTCAGCTCCTCCCTTGGCCAATCTGTTTATTACATTCATCTCTCCCCTCCATCCATCTTCATCCCAATACACACCACTCAAACCACTTCTCTTATTTTAACTCCTGCAGATTAACTGAGTTTGTCTAGTTTTCATCATTCATTATACTCTGAATGAAGGGCAGAGATACATCACACAGCTCACAGCTGTTAAAGAGGAGTAGAGGAGAAAATTTGAAACCAGTAACTTTTTTATAAAGAACGCAATCAATGGCTTAAATCCTACAAAAGCGAAGTGCTTCAGAGCTGCTTTGCAAATAAGGCAATCAATTCAGTCCAAGTACAATATAAAAACATGAACAGTAATCAACAATTACATCCATTTCTACAATTTTTCTAAAACCTTCTGGTTTATTAAGGTGGACAAGAGGTGTAATATTCCTTTCCAAAGAGATGACAGCATGTCATACATCTCAATTTCTTTAATATGCTTGATTTGTGTATATGAAAGCATGGACTTGATTTTAATGATCTGCAATCTCTACATTTGCTTCAGATCCTCATGGAATCACATAATTCAATATTTGATATGATTTTTCTTTAATGGAATAACATGAAACCAAAGAATTAGAGGAAAGTTTAGTGTTCTTCCAGGATTCATGGCACCCCATCACCTACAATGTTGTTGCTGTGACTCACCTATTAGGTCATGTACAGTCCTCACAACTGTAATAATTAGGATCCAGGTGGTCAGGGTGAAGGAAATTAGGGTTGTTTTAAGGTTAGTTGAGTTCCTGTTTTTTGACAATGTTTTGCATTTGAAACTGAAATAAGTTTGGACAAAAAATGAGGAGAATGGGCTCTGGAGAAAGATCACTATGGGGACAGGATGGGTATAGGACCGGCATTTAATATTAATTCCTGGGATTAACTTTTAAATAGCTTTTCCCCAACCAAAGCAGTTGGCTCTTTGTCTTGAAAAACAACTGAAGTATATGATTCAAAGAATTGAAAGCATTTCTGCTCACACAAAGCCAAAGAGAGAACCTCTAAAAGATAAGATAAGCTGTGCCATAAAGACACATACACCTGTTTACCATGATGACAACTGATACTTAAGATGAAGAAGCGCAGTAAGTGGATCATGATAGGAAAGCATAAAATGTCAGGAACACCCTAACATATCTAGTTAAAGACAAATTGTTTACTAGAACAAGGTGAACTGAGAAAAACACAAAGTGGCTAAAAATCAGTATTGGTAGATACTGGGTTTGTAATGATTTAGCTTATGATGGCTACTTCTCACCATTTTTGTTTGTCTATTTCTTTTATATTTAAACAGCTTCCAAAAAGCCTTTATAGAAGGGATATTATAATTTTCTTATTGGATAGTCCTAAAAATGACATTAAAAGATGATACGGTATTTTAGTTTTGAACTGTGAAATAAAGAGTTGAAAAACACCTGCCTTAACGGTTGCTTGTTGCTTATTAATTTGGCATATCAACTACAAAAGGCATCCTTGTATCTTCCCCAACAAGCCTGCTGCTCCCTTAGTGACCTTTCACTGTAATAATGTGGTAGGTGACACTCATTTAGAAACTGCAAAACCAGAAATATAACACCCAATATTAACTTCCAACCAGTCTGTCATTTTGGCTAAATTATTGGCAACCACTGGCTTCTATATTGCTAGACCAGTAAGCAAATTCTGAATTTTACGGTTTTCCTGACAATCCTACCCTACATTCAAAATCTTTACTTTCATTTGTATAAATTAGGTAGGATGACTGCCAAAAACAGGAAATGGATCAAAAGAATTTTCTCTTTCACACCACTGAGAGCGCAACAGTGCAAGCTTCAGAGCTGAGAACCCGGGAGTGGCGGCGAGGGAGCTGAGAGAGACAAGGACGGTTTCTCCAAATTCTCCCCAGTCGTTTAATTCAATCTGCCTTAGTCCAGATAGAGCATAGATGGGATTCATTTGCCTGCCCTCAGCCTGTATTGTAAGCATATGATAAAGTAGAGATGAGAAAATACGCACTGTGTCTAAAGGGCAAAGGAAGTGGCCATGAAAGTGAAAGAATAATTCCTCAAAGGCCAGGTTAAGTTAAAAATCCAGGTCTCTGGACATTTCAAATGCGCTATGCGGTGCACAAAATATTTTGTTTTCGTGACACAAGAGCTTCTCGTTTAATAGGAAAATAAACTGCAGGAAGTTGAACTGTGCAGAAGCCATTGTTTGAATCACCAAAATCATATATACGTAGTTTTAAAAGAATAGTGCCCCCGTGTGGTTTTTAACAAGATTTCAGAAATGTTCAGCGTTGTCTCTCCAGCCACACTTGCTATATGGGCATTATTTATTTACACTTTTTAAAATGTGATTGCAGCTGTACCTAGAGCACTATAGAAAAATGTAAGTACTTGTGAAGAGCTGTGTTTACACAGCAGGAAGTGGTGTTCCACCGACCTCCATACTTAGAGGAGGATGTGGGGACAGAGCGCGCAAAGGGCGCCCCGGGCAGGTGCTGATGCAGCGGCGTCTCTGGCGGGCGCAGGGCCAGAGCCACCGTGGGCCTCCACAGAAGTGCCCACGGGGGGTTCCCGGGAGCCATCAGAAGTGGCTTCCTCATCTACCCTTCCACCTGCACCGGTCCAAGCGCTGTCCCTTTCCTCCTGCTGTGAGGACACTGCTCAAGCCCTCCACTTGGGCGCTGGATCTGACTCAGGGGTTGGGCTCCAGCAATTCTCCCTCATCATCGGTTTTTCCCTTTCCACTGGATTATTCCCACCAGCATAACAAAAACAGGCTATCACAAAAACCCTCCCCTGGCCCCACTTCTTTTTTTTTGTCTGATTGTTATCTTGGTGGAGTGGCTGAAATTCCTGCGTCAGTGGCCTCATCTTCGCTGGGCTGCTCTAGCATGCTGTTAATTTTCACAAGACATGGGAGCTGTATTCCTTTCGTGGGGTTGCCAAAACGTAACCCCATTCTCCTTCAAACCCATTCCAATAAAGCTTTTCTGCCCACCACTCTGCCAAAACCGGTCTTTCTGAGGTCCCCGATCGCTTCCACATGGTTCCAGCCATTGGTGGCTCTCAGGCTCATCTGATTTGACCATTGACAGCATGTGACACATTATCATTTCTTCTTCCCGGGAACCCTTTCTTTCTTGGGCTTCTAGGCAGGTATCTCCTCTCTTTTCTGGCCACTCCTCAGTCGGCTGGATCCTCGTCTGCCCAACCTGTAAACCAGGGGTCCTCAACCCTAGCTGTGTATTACAATGACCAGGAAGCTTTTAAAGGACAGAGAGGGATGCCAAAGCCCACTCCCAATGATTCTCGTTCAATCAGTCAGGGGAGGGCCGCAGGCAGGGGCGGGCTATTAGGCTGCCCCAGGCGACTGATGTTCATCCGAGGAGTCGGGGCTGCAAAAGCTGGAACGCCCCAGGGCTCAGCTCCCAGACCAGACCGCTTCTTGTTCTGTTTACACTCACTCTCTGTGAGAGCTCATCATCCAGTCTCCTGGCTTTAAATACCATTTACAAACTGATATCTTAGTCTGGGTCACCTGAAAGCACAGCGTGAGCCAAAGACTTGGTATAGGGAGTTTATCCCAAATGTGATCCTATTGATCAGGAGTGAGGCAGTGGGGACAATAAGACAGAGGATGATGAAAAGCCAATGCAAATGTGTTTTCAGAGTCACAGGGATGCGTTTTCAGGGCAGCAGGGGCTGAATTCTGCTGGGCCTCCGGAAAAGAATGTGACCCACCTCAGGATGCTGAACCATTTACCCACTTCTTTCATGTCCCACGAATGGAGGGATTCCCCAGAGGCATTCACTCCCTCGCACTTGCAGGCTGCAGTGGGCCTCAGAGAAGGCCAGAGAATGGAAGGTGAAATGATAGGCAGTTTGCATTTGAGGTGAGTCTGAGCTCACAGCGACCTGCCTCGTGCACCTACTGCTGCTGTCGAAGGCAGGCCGACGAGACCCAAGGCAGGTGCCACATCTGCGGCTTCTGTCCTGTATATATCCAGCCCTAACCTGACCCCTGAACGCCAGACTCACGTAACCAGCTTGGATTTTAACAGGCATCTCAGACCTAACATGTCCACAACAGTGTTCCCGACCTGCTCCCTTCCCTCACCATACCTGCTTCCTGCCCTGATCTTCAAAAATGACAACCCCATTTTTCCACTTGCTCAGTCCAAAAACCTTCAAAGTCATCCTTGTCTCCTTACTTGTTCCCTTTCCCCGCATTCGACCCATCAGCAAATTCTATGACTCTACCTTAAAAATATATCCAGAGTACAGCCACTTCTCCTCACCTCTACTGCCCAGTCAATCTGTCATTATCTCCGGCTTGAACTATTGCTACAGCCTCCTGACAAGTGTCTCTGCTTCCACGCTTCCTTTTCCCTTTAAATCTAGTCTCAACGCATCAACCTGAGAGATCCTGCTGAGACATAAGAGAGAACATGTGACTCCTCTGCTCCAAACCTCCCAATAGCTTCCCTTCTCACTTGTAGTAAAAGAGCACAAATGGCTTGGCTACCTGTGATGGCTTAGATCACTATGTTACTCAGCCTCTGGTTCCTCAAACATACCAGGCATCATTCTGTCTCAGGACCTTTGCACTTGCTGTAACCTCTGCTTGGAACACTCTTCTTTCATTTAACCACTTGCTCCTTCTCTCACCTTCTTTGGGTCTTTACTTAAATGTCACCTCTTATTCAGGTCTTTTCCTACCAACCCTATTTAAAATTGCAACTCTTCTCTGACCTTACTTTATTTTTCCTGGCACTTGTCACGCTCTAACATGGTATGTGTTTTTCTTATTTATCTTATTTATTTTCAATCTTTCCTACTGGAATTTAAACTCCATGAAGGCAGGGATTTTGGCCCACTTTGCTCTCTCACTGCTGATCCCCAGCACCTAGAATAGTGCCTGGCTTATAGTAAGCTTTCTACTGATAGGATTTGAATGAATGGATACATAAGAAGACCAATAATTATAGCAATCGTTAATATTTATTGAGTATTTTCTATATGCCAGGTACTATAAGGCACTTCCATGTATTAACTCACTTAACCTCACACTCAACTTAAGAACTAAGTTCTAGTATTATTTCCATGTTATGTAAGACATAATGTATGCAGAAATTTTTGAGTAAATTGTCAAAGCTATACAATTATTAAACAGCCCAGATATAGACCCAAGTATATCTCATCCTAAAGTGTAAACTCTCAATCATTAGAAAATACAGAAGCTAATTGCTAATCCCCAAGATTAATCACCTCTCCAATTTTTTAGGGGAGCAAATGCCACTCTGATACTGATGCCAATGTAGATGAACCTGAGATGAGAAATGAGAGTCTCCTTAGTGACTTGGGAGACACAGATGAGAAAGAATAGAGAAAAATGCCCCAAAGGGGAGGCTCAGAGACACAGCCGGTCACTAGGAGGTGGGGGTCCGTCCTCACCACAGCATCCCCTCAGCAGATGGCTACTGAGAGCCTCCCACTGCTTGGTACAGCTTCCACTCCTGGTAAGTAGGTGGTGAGCAAACCAGATGAAACCCTCATCATATAGTGCAGGAAACAACCAAATAGACTTCTACTATAAAATCACGTCGTACCAAGAAGTGGTCAGAGGAAGCCTCTCGGAGAAGGGCTATAACACAGGGGCTGCTTCCATTTTTGATGCTTCACTGCCTGCCTCTGTCTTCCCCTCTTGACGCCCATCAGGAAAAACTGGTAGGAAAGTCATGTGCTACCTCCTTTGGCTCTGGTGAAAAGCTCGAAGCACATATCCCCACCGCAGCCCGAATCCCTAGCCGCCATGAAAGCCAGAGCCAATGGCCCCGGCCTGCTCTCTCAAGCCATTTTCAGTCCTGCCCGGCAGCCTGCCCTGCTCACACCAGAGAGCCTCGATTTGTGAGTGATAAATCTCTCCATGCCTCTTCATGCCTGTGCAAAAGAACCAAATGTTAGATTCCCCCAAGCCCCACCAGTGCAACTGCAAGATATGAGTGAAATGAGGGAATGAGGGAAGAGCAAATGAGGGTATAGCCCCTAAGCCCCTTTAAATGTAAAGAAATCATCTTGGCTTGGGAATTCCAGGGACTTCTATGGGAGATGCTGCACCAAAGGTCAAAACTGGGAAAAGTTGTGTCACAAAATGAAAGCTACCCAAAACATATAAATGGAATATGGATGAGCACTTCACTGTGGCCCAGATTCACACATGCTTTGCACGTGTCAATGTGCATTTTCCTGACACCCAGTGACGTATCTGGTCTTATAACACAGAGCAGCTCCTGCCTCATCACTGCCCTTCATTCACCTGACCAGTTATTCTGTGGCCCACACAGTCCACACTTTAACTGTGCCTCTGAATATTTAACCCACATGATGTCCAGATAATGATGCCATAAATTTCATCACCATGCTGTAATATGTATGACCATGTCATGTATATTTATCTTTTTGTGAAAGAAGCAGAAGAGCACATTATTTTCATCCATCCTCCTTGGCATCTGACCCAGACTGAGACCAAGTGAACAAGCTTTTGGTCAAAAATATTTCATGCGTAACCACGTGATGAACAGCTTGCGCTGGCCTCTGGGGGAGTCCCAGGCAAGGAGAAGCAGATCCTTGAGTAGGCCATTAGATCTTCTTAGAGAAGTAGATCATTTAGTGCTTCAAATCAAAAAAGCAACAGGGAACTCACACAGTGGAGATCAGCAAGAAAAGAATAAATACGTAAGAAGTGCCAGCAAGTGCCCGGGAGGGGAAGTAAAGGAGAGGTTTGTTCAAGAAGGCTTCAGAGGGGATGGCACTAAGCGCCTTTGAGGAGAAGGATCCAGGTCATTTGGGAAAGGACATTCCATCCAGGAGAACTAGAGCAAGGCCGGGAAGATGGACTGTACTGATCCCATGGAAGCAAAGGCATGTATCCCGTTGGTAAGTAAAGAGAAAATCACAGGGAAGGGTTGCACTGAGGAGAGAACTTTGAAGCCCAAGTTCAAGATGCCTCATTTTCTTTCAGAGGCAACTCCAAGCTCTATGGCCTTCTGAGAATGAGACCGATGTCAAACAAGGTGGAAGGAAGATGGTTCATTCCCTGTGCAGCCTCCCATTGTAGCAAAAGACAAGGCTGTAGCAGTCCAGGGGAAAGTTGCATTTGGGGTGGACAAAAGGTATCAGGGGTTAATGGTAGAGAAGTAGATCACAGGGAAAGAAAAGAGGAGAATGCTTATTAATCATCCATTTTTTTAAACGGCTACTTCCCTCCACTACTAAAATCTGCCCTTCATATCAGCATCCCAATCTCTAAAAGGTGAATTGTGAGGATGGTCTTGCAAAGCCCTGTGCCTTGCTGTAACTAAAGCTAAATCAGAGGAGGACAAACTCCCTCATTTCATATGCAGGCAAAGAGCAGAGTGCAGCCTCGATGATTCAAATATCTGCACCCTCAAGGTGGGAAAATGTGGCAAAGGAGGGAGAAGAAAAACGGAATGGGAGGCACACGACCAAGTCTGACTTTTCAGGCCTTCTGCTTAAACTGTCCAGCAGATGGTTTCAAAATATAGATCCAAACACTGAGAGAGCTGGAAGGAATCGTCTTCTCACTAGGCCAGTATCTTTGCTCCACATTGAAGGATGAGGGCGATGGACGGCAACGACTGGCTCAGGCCACGCAGACAGCAAGGGGCGGAAGCCACATCTCCCGATACTCAGTTTCGCTTTCATTCCCTTAAAGCGCTTGGACCAAACCATATTTTGCAGGCCACAGAAATCAACTGACTTGCTAATTTGCAGCCTATTTAACCCACCTTCTTTAGAAGATGGCCCATCTAACTCAGTGGGTTGTCATTTTAAGGTTATTGTAATGAACTGCAAATTCCTTAAGGACGGCCAATAAAGACTATGGCTTAATTATGTATTACTGAAATGCTTTAATAAACTTAATTTTTAATAATAGGGAACTCAAAAATATAAATGTTTTATGCATTTCCTCTTGCCAAAGATGCCAATGTCTTTAGTATCTTTTCATCTTCAAAAGTTTTGGTATTTCTGCTGAAAGATTAATAATAAGCAGGTCCAATAATAACAGCTGGCAGTGAACTCACTGGTTTCCATGGATTAACTCATTTAATCCTCACAACATGGTGAGGTTGGGCCATGATTACCCCACTAGAGATGAGAAAGCTGGACAGCCAAGTATGGTCAAGGTACACAGCTAGTTGGCAGCACCAGGCTCTGAACCCAGAGGTCTGATTCAGGGGCTGCTACACGGCACAGCGTCTCTGAATCCCATTACAACAAGCCTTCGGGGTCTGACCGACTCTTTGACATACTGGAATCTTGCTGAACAAACCTTTATTTTGGACAAAATCAGTTAGACATCTTCCAGGTCTGCGTCAATTTTTCTTCTCTGGAATCTGTTCCTTGGTCTCATTACCCTTGTATAATTAGGGCGCCAACTATTATACGAGTAGCTGCTGGGATCTTTGTAAACACAAACTCCCTAGAAAACAAATACTTATAAAATACATTTTTTCCAGTCCCCTTGTACATTTATATATATTCATTTAATCTCTAAATGGCCTCAAGCCTTTTCCTTTCCCACATACATGACAGGACTGTACACTGCTTGAAGGAAGGACAGCGTCTGTGTACTTCACATTAGGCCCTTTCACCATCCTCCCTCCCACTGTCCCTGCACGCCCCTGCCATGGAAAGTCTACAGGCCAGGAAATACCTCCGGCCAAAACGGCAGCTATGTAAAGCCTTCTTACTAATGCTAAATACCAGGAGGGGTTTTGATCCAAAGAACATTCGAAGGATTGATTCAATGCATTCATAAGTGGTCCACGTGCCACTGCCATTAATTAGATGATAATAGAGATATTCAAAGGACACAAAAACCAATACTCCTCTGAAAAATGTGGAATCTGGCTAATTTTAAAGTCTACACTGCATGATGTATTTATTAGGCTGTTAATTGTACTTTTAAACGGATTCATTCCAGGTTAAAAAATAGTATTCATTAGCTAAGTGTATTAACATTAATGAAATCTTACATCCTGCCCGCCAGCAAAAATATGCTCTTAAGTGTTATAAGCAACCTTATAACTTGTATTTCCTCACTGATAGGTTTATGTTAAGCCCCAGAGAGAAACTCTGCCCCTAAAAACATGCTTTTAGCTTTATTTTATTTTTTCCAAGTTGGCAGGCAGAGTCTGCCTAAATAAAAAGTTTGATTAAGACCTTGGAAAAAACTTAGGTAATTTGGGAAATATTTTTTACTAAATTGAAAATGAGCAAATTTAATATTCATAGAGTTGATAAAGCTAATGCATATTTAAAGAGTTTTCAAATTATTCTCATTTTAAAAATAGTATTGATTCCATTAAAACTCATTTACAATCAATAATTAACTAATTAAAACAGCAAATGTTTATATGGTCCTTACCATGTGCCAGGCACCCTAAGCATTTTGCATATGTTAGTTCATCTAACCCTACAACTCTATGAAGAAGGTTCTGTTGTTACATGCACTTCACAGACACAGCTGCTGAGGCAGAGAAGTTAATTAACTATCCCAAATTCCCATAGCCAGGAACTTACATTCCTCTGCAAGGAATAAATGCATTCTCAAATAGAGCGATTTGAGGAGGGTTTACTAAAGGGTCTTTTTACAAAGGTGGGGGACGTGTTTAAGGAAAGCAACAAGGGTAGTGCAGAACCCCAGGACACAGAGGGGGTTGCGCCCACCCCAGTGCAAAGGCGTGAGACGTGGGAGCCATTGCAGGAACCGGGGAGGGGGCTGAATGGGCAGCGCGCCCGGCCAGCAGTGTAGCCTTCCCTACAGCGTGCCAGTGTCTGCACTGGAGAAAGCTGGGATCTGTGCTGACCTCAGCTTCCCCCCTGCCTCCCTGCATCGGCCGAGCCCAGACACAAGCAGGAGGGTGATGTGGTCCCTCGGGCACAGAGCAAGGTAGAGGAGAGCAGAGCCTGACGTGGAAGGGCAGGCAGAAGCCGTCCAGCACAGACGTGGTGGGGCCTGAGATACACACAGGCATCTGGTGCCACAGTCTGTGTTTTTAAAGGGCTTCTAAGACCATTTCCGGAACTAGAAGGCTATGAAGATAGGAAATAGAAAAATGAGTGACTAGGTTGGTGCACAAAGGCCCTGTTTCCCTTTAGGCCTGAGTGTGGAGGAGGGAACCAGGCAAAGAGCAAGAAAACACCACAGCAAGCAGGGCAAAGGCCCACGTGGGGATGAGCCGGGCACATCTGAGGGCTAAGGAAGGAGGCCTATATGGCTGGTCAAATGACAGCCGAGGAGAACGAGGGAAAGAACGAGGAAGAGCTATGCTGACAAGTGTTTCTGCAAAAGGGCAGATGTCTACTTACCGATGCAAATTACACTGTCGTTAGCTCTCCCCTGGGCCTCGTGGATGGGCTGCCAGCCCTTACAAGTTACTGAAAACCAGAGGGTGCCGAGGAGCTGGGCCCAGTGTCCTAGGGGAGCAGCTGCAGCCTCTTTGTCCAGCCGCTCAGATACCCTTGCAGTTCAGGTCTCCAGCTGCCTTTCTAGCAAGTGAAGATTGCACCCTATCAGCCTCTGCCGTCTAAGGGGACAGGCAGATTCAGCGTGATCTGGGTAAACACCATTTCCAAAAGTAACAGGCACCCTGACCTCCCGTCTTTTTATAAATTCTCCTCCACAGACGGTAGATTCTCAAAGGACGGAGGAGTCAAACTTGGATTTTTTTTTCTCCCCTATTTAGAAAGTTCTAAATCATCTGACACAACATTTAGCTAGTGGGGGTGGGAGAAAGTGGGGAGGGGGGCTTTAAGGCAAAAGTC
This sequence comes from Smutsia gigantea, assembly GCA_032199065.1. Classification (NCBI taxonomy): domain Eukaryota; kingdom Metazoa; phylum Chordata; class Mammalia; order Pholidota; family Manidae; genus Smutsia; species Smutsia gigantea. The sequence continues at coordinate 29,255 of JAVSCE010020454.1, forward strand.
ACATGCAATAAAGAGAAAAGTGAAAAATATAAGCTTTTGCCCTTTTGCAAGAACTCCTCTAATTTCTCTGATATTCCAAATTTCATTCTTTAAGCACAACTATTCACTCCTTCAGCTTTCAGGTAACAGATCTTTCTCTTCCTTATTAATAAGATGAAGGTAATCAGCTACACAGGAGACGCAAGAACTTTTATTGTGCAGTGTGTCTGGGTCACACACTATTTTTAATTCCTGTTTCCTAACACCTGGGGGGAAAAAATAAAGCTCAAAAGCTCCTTAGGCAGGAAAAAAGAAAAAAAAAAGAGCATTTCTCCCTCACTAACAGGCAGCTTTTCCAAATAAAACCTATCAGGCTTAAGGGCAAGATGGACTCAGAGTGACTTTCTTCTCATTAGTTGTCCCCAACAGGGCTGTTAAATTATCACAATGCAGAAGGTCAGTGCATTTAAGTTTCACTTCAAATTAAAATCCCAACAGAAGCCATGTCTTGCAAAGTAGGTCTTAATACATCCATGCTGGGTGGCAGAGCTCTGTGGGGAAGTGGGAGTGGAGCCTGGGATTCAGATGGTAATACTGGGTGGCCTGAAGGCTGTGAAGGCTCCGCTAGGGCGGTCCCCCAGGGCTCCCGTGAAGGCCGGGGACAATGAAGGGAGGCCACACTGCAGGGGAATTAAGAGCAAGGACAACACATATCCCGCAAGAGGGGCAAGCGTGACCTCATCGTCCACTATCGCCTTCCCTCTCTTTATTTTAAGCCCTGTTACCACAAAATGGGGACCCGGCAGGCAGCTTCCCTACAGAAAAACCTCCTGTTATGAAAAGCATCACATAAATGCTGTCACTCACTGCTCCGCATAGGAGGATGTGGCTTTTTTGCTCTCTAGGTGTTTGCAGCCTGGCTTGAAAAGCCCAGGAATGGCCTCATGTTGAGAGAGTTCCTGCCTCCGACGATGGTACTCTCGCAAGAACACGCTGCCAGACACAGCTAACCTTTGGGGTAAGAAAAGGAAGTTATGGGGAAGAGTTGCCCTGGCCTTCCTAGTCTTCACTAACCACCATGTGGAGCTGCTTAAATGGGACTAAGTGGTTTTGACTTTCTGTCCTAAGGGGGATCAATGGCAGGGATGAGGCAGAGGAGCTGACGGAAGGAACCGAGGGTTCAGGGGCAGCTGTGAGTCCCTGGAACACAGTAGCAAAAGTGTTGTCGGGGGGGTGAAATAAATGGCAAGGATTAAGAGGTACAAACCTCCAGTTATAAAATAAATAAGTCATGGGGATGAAAAGTACAGCATAGGGAATACAGTCAATAATACTGTAGTAACTTTGGTAACGGATGGTAACTACACTTACCATGGCGAGCACTTCACGATGTATATAAATGTCGAATCACTATGTTGTGTACCTGAAACTAATATGACATGGTATGTCAACTGTAATGCAAATTTTTTTAAGAAGCATTGTCAGTGGTCGGTAAGTGGCCCCTGTTGTTAAATGAACAGACTTCCAATGTGCTGACCTAGTCATAAACTGGCTGGTCTACTTTATAGTCCAATGCCCTCCAAATCGTCAAACCTCTGGGTAGGAAGGAGAGCCTGACATTCCCATGAGAGTTCTGTCTGACACTGTCTCCACCGTATCACAAGCAATATCAGGCAAGGAGACTCGTGGCCTATTTTATTTTGTATCCCTTCCTTGTTGCAAAAATTATTTAAGATGACTTTCTAAAATATTAGAATGTACCTCATATGGATTAAGACAGTCTGTGTTAGATGAACCACACGGTTACTTTACCTCAGCTTAATCAATAAAAATTTTCAATAGGGAGATTCCTCAGAAATTAAAAATATAACTACCATATGATCCAGCCATTCTATTTCTGGGTATTTATCTGAATAAAATGAAAACACAAATTCAAAAAGACATATGCATCCCCATGTTTGCTGCAGCATTATTTACAAGAGCCAAGACATGGAAACAACGAAGTGTCCTTCGATGGGTGAAGAAAATGTGGTTATATGTATACAGCGGAATGTTATTCACCCATGAAAAAGAATGAAATCTTGCCATTTGTGGCAACATTGATGAACCTATATTAAGTGAAATCATAAGCTAGACAGAAAAAGACAAACACCATATGACCTCACTTTTATTAGGAATCTATGGAAAAAAAGAAAACCAAGCTCATAGATAAAGAGAACACTGGCATTTGACAAAGGTGAGGGAGGGGTGGGAAAGTGAGCCGAGGAGGTTAAAAGGTACAAACTTCCAGTTATAAAATAAATAAGTCATAGGGATGTATTGTCCAGCATAATGTATATAGTTAATATCATATTGCATATTTCAAAGTTGCTGAGACAGTAAATCTTACAAGGTGTCATCACAAGAAAAAAATTGCATAACTTATGCATGATGACAGATGCTAACTAGACTTACTGTGTCAATCATTTCGCAATATATACAAGTGCACACCTGAAACTAACATGTTATATGTCAATTATACCTCAACTTAAAAAAAAAAGAAATAGAAATTCCCCTCAAGCTTGTTCCCTCAAACATTTCTCAGTTTAAAATTTTAAGAGTAAGTTAAATTCTTCAAGAGACTTTTGAACCCCTTCCTATCAATGAAAATAAATTGTTAAATGTGAAGGATAAATTCCAATAAGGCTGTCAACTTCCAGTAGGAAAATTTCAAGAGCATGGAAAATGGTATTCTTAGGATACTTCAGACTACTCAGATTATATTTGGAGTATTCTCTTATCATAGAACGAAGCCTATGGACCACAGCTGAAAGACATGTCAAACGGTCTTGGCTATGCCTTCAAGTATAACACAGAACAAGTATTCTCCGCCACAATATGAAGTCCCTTCAAAAAAATCTCATTTTTTAAATATTAACAGAGTATGCCAGAAACTGAACTGGGTGCAAAAAGTAGCTATCAAAAAAGTCCAGCTTCAAAAAGGCAATGAAACCAAAGCAGAAATCCATTTGGGTGTTTCTCGCTCAAAACATTTATGATGCCCTCCGCCACACGATGGCGCCCTTACACCATACTGCACACCCGCGGACCCTGACAAGTTTATTCTTGGGGGACAGAACAGCAGGTTCCCAGCTGCTTGCTTACAGTCTTCTTTGCTGACCTTGTTTGGTTACCTTCTCAATAAGTCATATATGAGAATCTTGGTTTGTCATAAATAATGATAACAGCCCTTTGAAGAGTTGTCTGAGATGTTGCCAGACTCCATACCTAGTAACATAAGGAAGCTCTCCCTTTTGAGTATAAATCCGAGGAGGCGCTTGTGTGGCACTCTGCTTCCCACTGATTTACAAGATGAATCATTCCATGAAAAATAAATCCCTTTTGGGCCCCAACCTCAATCTGCGCTAACGAAATACATCTGCAGACACTGCAGTGGAATCATAGTGCTCTTGAGTCTGTAAACCCTAATTCCACAAATGTTTACAGATCTGACCTCTTGTTCTAGGTATCTCAAAGCCAGAAAAAAGGCAGGAAATGCAGGCTAACACATTGTGAAGTATTCCATGAACAACTCAACGTGACCTTCTGACTCCTGGTAGAGGTGCATTTCCTTATTCTTCTTGCTTTGGCCAAAAGCCCTAACCTCTCCCAGATGAGAGTGCAGCATTTAGGGTGACCTCTTCTTTTCCTAGAGATCAGAGGGAAAGAAAGAAATGCTGTCGGGCAGTCATAGCTTCCCTGTGAGGCCTGAAGGGAGGAGGGGCTTTGCCAGAGAGAGTTTTCTTCTCCCGTTTGGCTGAAAGTCAGCCAGGGTGGCCGTCCTGCATCCAAGACGCCAGCAGGCTTGCGGCGCTGCTGCGCCCCTCATCCTCAGAGCTGCCTGCCAGGCGCTGCAGCAGGGAGCTGGCAGCGCCTCAGCCTGCAGGGAACACGGAGCCAGGCTTCAGCAGCTGGGCGCAAATAGCGACGACCCCCAAAAAGGCTGTGACAAAATGCAGTGCCCAGGGAATCTGATCACTGTTCACGCTGGCAGGGAAAACCAGGGGTGGGGGTGGGAGTGGGGTCAGCAGGGTCCCCAAAGCAATGCATGTCAGGAAACGGCTGTGATCTACCATGCTGTGTTTGGGAGTGGGAGGTGGAAGTGCTGGTTGCTTTCATAAATCCTGCCGATGGCAAATTTCCTAAATTCTTTAAAGCATCAAGGATGCTCGCCTGCAATGGGAACACAGATCAAACAGCCTTGTAAGGCAGGAGGTTGGAAAGCTTGTAACTCTGGGGTTTGCATATTCTCATGCCAGAGTGTGCACAAGTTGCTGGGAACCATGGAGAGCCCTCCCCAGACCTTTTTCAAGTTCTGTTGTCTGCCTTTGACCTAGTGGGATGAAATATCCCCATCCAGCTTCTGCTAAAGACAACAGGGGTTTGGCTAATGGCGGCCAGAAGCCAGAGTGCTGCCTGACTGCAGGTAACGAGTGCTCAGCGGAGGTGAGGAGCACCTAGGACTTCCGCCAGGGGACCTGACTCTGACTCTGAGATGTAAGTGGACAGGTATGAGGGAGCAGCGCGAGGCACAGAGGAGGCAAGCCTGGCCTTCCTCAGCCACCCTCTACCTTAGGCCAGCATCTCCTTCAGTAAAACGAACAGCAGAAACTGAGGCTTCCCTTTCTTCTTTTCTCTCTCTCCACAGCAGACTCAGGCACGAAAGGCAGGACAGGTGGCAAACTCATTTTCAAAGACTCCTAGAATGTGAATTCAGGAAGGGGGTGGGAGGCGGCTGTCACACAGATGGCCAGGGAGGCCCTGAGACCTGTGTGACTTGGCTGGGTCACACAACAAGTTAGTGGAGAGGACAGGAGTCCAGGCCTCTGCCTCCCAGGCCAGGGCACTCTGGGTAGGAAAGAAACTCCCATCTCTTTGCAAGCCTGTATGTCCGTCCCTACCCCACGAGGATATGAGGACAGGTCCTCAGAGAGGCCTCCGGCCAGTCCCGTATCCAGAGCTCTGGACAGATACAGAAGAAAGACAAGAAGCTAATCCAGAATTGCAGTCCCATGTTTACTTTATATGGCAGTAATTAAACAGCATTTTTTAAAGATTTGGCTCAACAATCTAAGATTTCATTTTATTTGAAAAAGTCAAAAGACATAACTTTATGATTTCTCTACTTATTTAAAAAATCTTACTGTCCCCCAGTGTTGAACCCAAACCTTTCTTCAACCAATCTTTTGCAGAAAGCCTACACTTTTCCTATTCTGTTCAGTTGCCAAACAGCATATGAAGCTGTAGAATATTTTTAATTGTCACATAGATTGTCTTACCTCTCCAACTTATTGTTTGCTCTTTGAAGATAAAAACCTCATTTTTAAAATTTATTTATTTTTTATTTTTTTATTGAGAAATTATTGATAATACACTCTTATGAAGATTTCACATGAAAAAACAATGTGGTTACTACAGTTACCCATATTATCAAGTCCCCACCCATACATACCCCAATGCAGACACTGTCCATCAGTGTAGTAGGATGCCATAAATTCACTATTCGCCTTCTCTGTGCTACACTGTTTTCCCTGTGATCCCCTACACCATGTGTACTAAAAAAAATACCCCTCAATCCCCTTCTCCCACCCTCCCCACCTGCACTCCCACACCCCTCCCCTTTGGTAACCACTAGTTCCTTCTTGGAGTCTCTGAGTCTGCTGCTATTTTGTTCCTTCAGTTTTGCTTTGTTGTTATACTCCACAAATGAGGGAAATCATTTGGCACTTGTCTTTCTCTGCCTGGCTTATTTCACTGAGCATAATATCCTCCAGCTCCATCCATGTTATTGCAAATGGTAGGATTTGTTTTCTTCTTATGGCTGAATAATATTCCATTGTGTATATGTACCACATCTTCTTTATCCATTCTTCTACTGATGGACACTTAGGTTGCTTCCATTTCTTGGCTATTGTAAATAGTGCTGTAATAAACATAGGGGTGCATATGTCTTTTTGAATCTGAGAAGTTGTATTCTTTGGGTAAATTCCAAGGAGTGGGATTCCCGGGTCAAATGGTATTTCTATTTTTAGTTTTTTGAGGCACCTCCATATTGCTTCCCACAATGGTTGAACTAATTTACATTCCCACCAGCAGTTTAGGAGGGTTCCCCTTTCTCCGCATCCTCATCAGCATTTGTTGTTCTTAGTCTTTCGATGCTGGCCATCCTTATTGGTATGAGGTGATATCTCATTGTGGTTTTAATTTGCATTTCCCTGATGATTAGTGATGTGGAGCATCTTTTCATGTGTCTGTTGACCATCTGAATTTCTTCTTTGGAGAATTGTCTCTTCACATCCTCTGCCCATTTTTTAATCGGGTTATTTGCTTTTTGGGTGTTGAGGCATGTGATTTCTTTATATCTTTTGGATGTTAACCCCTTGGCGGGTATGTCATTTACAAATATATCCTCCCATACTGTAGGATGTCTTTTTGTTCTGTTGATGGTGTCCTTTGCCATACAGAAACTTTTTAGTTTGATGTGGTCCCATGACTTCATTTTTGCTTTTGTTTCCCTTGCTCGAGGAGATGCGTTCAGGAAGAAGTTGCCCATGTTTATATACAGGAGATGTTTGCCTATGTTGTCTTCTAAGAGTTTTATGGTTTCATGACTTACTTACATTCAGGTCCCTGATCCACTTTGAGTTTACTTTTGTGTATGGGGTTAAACAATAATCCAGTTCCATTCTCTTGCATGTAGCTGTCCAGTTTTGCCAACACCAGATGTTGAAGAGGCTGTCATTTCCCCATTGCATGTCCATGAAAAACCTCATTTTTTATGCTTGTTTCTGCCTATTGAAAACATCTGACTAATAATTCTGCCCATGGCAAGCACTCAGGGCAAGGGAGCCGCGTGGGGCCAGCACTGCTCACAGAAACGTGGAAATTCCTTCACAACACCAGACAAGCAGAGCAAAGCTCTGAGAAAACTCAGTCCTCAGAAACATAATTATAGACATGAAGCCAGCAGTGAACATATAAAACCACATCTATCTTTCAAAATAATTTGGAATGAAGAATAGAAAATAAAATAAAGATACTTATGACAATTGGTATCTTGTGCACACTTTGGGCATTGTTCATTGACAATGTTTAAAGCTCTTTAATTGTATTAGGGAAATGAATATACTTTATGTCTACACGGAATGTGAATTCGAATTCCACATTCGATTTCTGCAAAAATTATACTGGCTAATAAATATGGCCCCTGTTTTCATTTCAGCTGAATGGTTATGTATCATTTATGGGTTATCCTGAATAAAATAGCTGGG